>JAKSZP010008762.1:0-23635 GCA_022478985.1 Massospora cicadina | reverse complement strand
TCAGCAGTTAACTCCAGGATTGCCAGCTGGAACTGGCGGCACATCACCCCCCAGGGTCGAGCTCTGATGGCCAATGTGTTCCTCCTCCAAAGTCTGGTTCCTAGCGCACGTCTGCCCATTCACAGATGCCTTTTATACGCGGCTCAATGTACTCCTCCGCTGTTGGATCTGGGGCTCAAACCATCCACCAATGGCCCTCTCAACTATTGCCTGACCCTGCAATGAAGGGGGCCTAGGGCTTCTGGACACGCGATCCCACGCCACCACAATCTTCCTGAAGTTCCTATGGCAAGAGTGTCTTCTGGGACGCGACCCCATGCCCCAATGGGCGCCCGCCCTCCGCCAGTCAGTGTCAGCAGCTCTGGGTCTTCCTAGAGCATCTCTGACCTCATTAGGGGAGTGGCTCACAAACCACCCAGGCCATCGCCTAAAACCATCCTCATCCCCCTACTGGAACCAGGCTCTCCTTGCCCTGAAACGAGTAGGCGCGCGGATCCACCATGCCTTCCCATACAGAAGGGATGGCCCTGGCCTCAGCCCCCGTCGCCATGCAATTGTGCACAATGGACAAGTTGTCATAATTCGCCTCAACCCCCAAGATTGTCCTCCCATCCGCCTAAGAATTTTTGTTCTCCTCCCTCCCTCCGTGAGATTCAACCTTAAGGAATTGTGGAAGGACGTCTATCACCCCATCCTGTCAGCAAAGGTGTCCAACACCTTATGGAGGGTGCTCCACTGTTCATACAGGACAGGGGACCAGACTGGCCCTACCTTCCAGCACTGAAGCTGCCCCACTGTGTGGAGCCTATTGACTCCCACCTCCATCGTTTTTTCACCTGTCAGGTGTCGCCGCATTTTGGCCAAAGGCCCGCGCGCTCCTCCATGCTCAGCCCTGGTCTGGACACCCTGTGCAAGACCTCATGTTCGAGCAGACGTTGCCTGGTTGCCACCAACCCCTCCATGTCCTCGCCTATGCCACAGCCATCTGGACCATCCATAACTCCTTCCTTCATGCTGCCTTTGACCAGCAGGTGTGGACTCTTCCACACATGATCACCCACTTTCAGGTACACTTTGAGATGGCCCTGAAGGTCTGCACTATGTCGCCAAACCTCCCCCGCTCAGTTGTCACTGCAGCACGGCTCTGGCGCGCAAACCCCCTCCCTTTCTCGATGCCTCCTACCTCCCCTTCCCTCGCCTCAGGCTCTTAGGAGCCCAGGTGTAATTTAATAAACATCGATGAATCCCCCCCTCAGGTTGGGACCATCTAGTACTAAAAAATATATAAGTATAAATATAGCATAAAGCAATTATGCACAATGGGAAACCATAGGTCAAGGCTTTACCTAAATTAGAGTAAATCCCAACAGCTTGTACTCTTATAAACTTATCAGATAGTCTCCTCATAGCTAAATCAGTAGTTTGTGGGGTTGCAACATCAAGTATAGGTTGTCTTGACAGAACTTTTGGTCAGATAGCAGCTTAAGTTGATTGTCCAGCAAATATGGTTTAACAGGAGAATTATTGAACAGCGGTCAAATTAGCGTTGTTAGATTCAAGTCATTCCACTGTTGATTAAATTAGATTTGAAGGTATAAATGCTTCATCCTTGTCAGACATTCTCCTTCTCACTTTTAAAAAAGAATGTTGGAGGTAAGAATGCCCCCAAATCTGCTACTATGATCAGCCAATTACATGTCTGATCTTTGAACAATATTATGGTTAATGAGGATATGAGTACCAATGGCGAAAAGACCTTGGCAGGATTCTCGGTGGAACCCTACCCATTGGGAAAATATGTTTTATAATCAAAATCAGCTTAATAAGGTAAGAACTGATAGTAGGATTGCTCCAACTCCTCAGCCAAATTTGAGGTGTCCATTACCACATGGGTCTGTTCTCCCCCAAGGTGAGAAGATTTTACCCACCAGTGATTGGGTGCAATTTAACAAATCATTACCACATGGGTCTGTTCTCCCCAAGGTGAGAAGATTTTACCCACCAGTGATTGGGTACAATTTATCAAATCATTACCACATGGGTTGGTTTTGCCACAAAATATTTACCCTCATTCTGATAGGCTGAAAGCCTATATTTCCTAATTTGGATGACTCAGCTTTTTAATACTATAGCCCCAAATTCCCATGGCCCCAAGATTTGAACTAGTTTAAATATGAAATACTAGTATCAAATAGAGGAGCTTTTTGGCTTGCCCCGCATAAACAATAAAAAAGATAAAAAACTTTAAAAAAGCGTTTATTATTACTTTTAATTTAAAAGTAAGTTTCATATATTTTAAGAATAATTTGTGGCATCTATCAGCGGATCCCACAAACTGGTGCTCACTACAGGGGATCACCCTGTATACTTTGATAAAGTATTAAAGCAATGGAGAGTGTCACCCATTGGGTGCAAAATGGGGAAGGGGCTGAAGATGAATGATCAAATGGACAGCCCTACCGCTTTGATGTTTGGAGAAGAACGATTTGAGCGCATATTAATACCTGAGTCTCGCCGCATCACCTGGCCAGCCACTGAAGCTGTGAGAGACCTTACTCATGGCATCCTTAACCCTGGTGACATTGCATCCCATGAATGAGCGTCATTGGTAGAGGAACGCCACTTGTTTCTCTATGAGACTAGTGTCCTCCCAGAGACCTATAGCCAGCTTACAAATTTGACCACCTACATACACAAGTTTGCTCACCCCACCTTGGTCCACATGATGCATCTCTTAGCTGGACATCACAAAGAGCTACATCAACACCTAGATACCCATGCAGCTCTGAATTTAGCCTATGATAAGTTGTACCAACTGACCTCCAAACATCTTGGAGCAGTCAGATCTGGTGTGGAAGCTAATCACAACTTCATCATTCAGCTGCATGATCAACTTACTACCATGGACACTGGGATTGTAAAGTATGTCAAGGAGGCCATGAAGATCTTTAGGGATGAACTGAACGCTTCCACCGCTAGCACCCGCTCGTTGTTGGAGGAGTTTGCTAATGAACTTGAAAAGCACAATGAGCAAATGCACCGGGACCTTTTAGCCCCTGACTCCATCCCTCAAGAGGAATATGAACAGCGTGTGGCTGTGGTGGAGCGACAGTTAACTCAGGCCTTTTCACGTGTTGATGAGCTCAAACGCCATCTGTTGCTTGAACCATCTAGCGCCACCTCCACCCTTGCGGCCAAGGTTGTTCAGCTAGAAAAGGAGCTAGCTCTCAAAGCTTCATTTGAAAAATACCAAATATTTGGCGCGTCACCTGAATGAATGTGAAACTGAAGCAAAAGTGATAAAAGCTTCGCTGGAAAGCCCTGTGCTGTTGAAGGAAGTATTTAGTCAATTAACGCAGGTCAAGCGGAAGTATGAGCAGATCAAGGATGGAGTACAAGGCCCAAGCTCACACCCTCGTGACAATGAAGGGTGTAAACAAATGAAAGAAGAGCTGAAGAAACGCGTGGAAGCCGTGGAAACTGCTCAATTAAACCTAAGCTCGCTGGTGTCACAACTCCATTTCCAAGTCAATGCAATGGAGAGCCGAGTGGAAGATCTTGAAACTCACAAATTAGGGATCAAAGCTCAACTGAGACTATGTGAATCTGGGCCCCAAGAAGCCCTCTCCAAAATGAAAACCTGGCTCAAAGCCATGCAAGACCAGTTCAATCACCTTTTGCACACCTTTGACCAGTTAAACTATCACTCTGAAACCCCGGAAACAGAAGCTCCAGCTATTCATACCCTTACTGGGGGTGACTTTAGTTCATTCAAACTGACGTTCAAAGACAAGTTTATCCCCGGCGAGGGCAGCATTGCTTCATTTTTATACATTTATGAAGCGGCTATGGAAGGGGCGACCAATCATCAGAAGGCCAAACATATTCTTTCCTGTTTGGGCCGCATGGCACAGGAGGTGATGGTCCCACATATGGATGCTCTTAGCACCTGGTCCGAGGTTAAAGAGGCCCTCATAAACACGTTCAGCTCAAAACAGGCTTTAAGCATGAAAAAGCAAGCCTTTATGCATATGAGTATCCAAAAAGGGGAGTCAGTGGTCACTTTTGTGGAACGATTTTATATGGAAGCCCAGACATTGTTAACTTCAAAGATGTTGACTTTGGATGATGCTGTAGCCGCCGTTTTGACTGGAGTGGCATCTCACCCTCCTCTCTAGCGATGCACATCACCTCAGTTAAACGCTATTTCTGTACCATTCAAGATATCAAGGAGGCGTTAATAGATGTCGCTGACTTCCATAAGCCCAAAGTTTCTCGCGGAGCAGTATCCTGTCCTCACGTTTTAACCATTGAGGATCCAAAGCTTAAGCCTCAGGCCCTAGCTATTGAAGACAAGAAGGAGCCCCTTCAGATAATGGGCCCTGAGGAGCAGAAAACCAAAGCAAAACGTCCTGAACGCCCTCAGTGCAAATACTGCTACAAGTTTGGACACAAGGAGGCTGTGTGCTGGAAAAGAAAGCTGACGCGGAGGAACAGGAGCAGGGAAAAGTAATGTCAGCATAGGGAAAGGCACACCTATTGCTGACAAATCTCATGTGCCTGACTCATTTAAACAACTTATGCCAATACCTCGTGTTACCAATACCCCTGGGGATGATTCTGAGGGGGGTACAGATGAGGTTGGCTATTTCGTTGTAGGAGTACCTGCTGAAGTGGAAGTCCCCAATTGCTTGAACGCTGGAGGAGTAGATGAGGCCACCATACCTGAAGAGACATATCTCCATCAAGTTCTAGGGGAACCAGCCATTATTGACACTACCAGTGACGCGGATGAGGTCTTGTCTAACCTTATTCGCCCTCTCCAGCATGGCCATACCCTGCAGTCCATCCTGGAAAATTACCCCAAGACCGCGCGCAAATTAACCTCCACTTTTCATCTTAAGGAGGTCTTAGCGCTATCGCCCACTTTTGGGGGGATACTTACAAAGGTCGAAGTGGTTATCCAAAAAGTTTGGGTGATGGCTATCCTAGATACAGGCTCCCCAGTGAACGTAATCTCCTCCAAGTTGATGAAAAAGATCAAACTTGCACCTGACTTGGAGTACAACCAAGACTTTGGAACCGCTGGTCCCAACAACACCCGCGCACTTGGCGCTTACTCATCCCTTCCCATTCATATTGGGAAGCTTATTCTATTGGCCCCCGCAGTGGCTTTGATAACAACGCCTATGATATGCTCATAGGTACTCAGTTTATGATTGAATATGAAGGTATTATCAATATGAAGCAGGGGTTCCTGTCATTGCTCAATTATGAAGTCCCCTTAGTTCTAGCCAATAAAGAACCCAGCAAGAAGGAATACTCTTGCATGGTTGAGTACCCACTTTCCGCTTTACCTATACATTATACCACCTCTGGGCGAAATACAAAGAAATTGCCTGATTCAGTGGATGCTATCAAAGGTATTCCGTTTTATGCGGCCGATGAGGTGGTGATTAAGCCTGGTGAACAATGGGTGGTAGACACAAAATCACTCTCAAAATCCCTCGCCACTGCTTATTACACCTCTTAAGCATTGATGGAGTTAGCCCTTTTGAGCCTCGGGTATTGCCTGGCGTTTTAGACCCAGCCTATCAGAGGCCTATTACTCTACTGTTGGGAAACCTCACTGAAAAGGACATAATTGTAAGAAAGCATCAGGAGGTGGGCCGAGGGTTTTTACTCCCTGTGGAGGAAGTTGAACAAATCCACTCCATTGGATCAATGGCAGATTTAGGCCTGCCCACAGATAACCTGGTATGTACCTTACCAAATGTCCATATCTCGGATGAGCTGACCTCAGATGAGTTGGAGAAAGTGCATACTCTCCTGGATGAGTATAGTGATATATTCTCAAAGTTGGACAATGATTATGGCCACATGAAGGGCTGGTGCCACTCCATCGATGTGGGTGATGCCCATCCCATTAGGTCAAAACCTTATTGCAAGTCAAAGGTGGAGGAGCAACAAATGAGGACGGAACTCACGCAGTTATTAGATGCGGGGTTATTAGTTCCTTCGCAAAGCCCTTGGTCCTCCCCCTTTTGCTAATTAAAAAGAAAAACAGAGGTCATCAGATAGTTATGGACTATTGCAGGTTAAACAATCTTATAAAAAAGGATAGCTATCCTATCCCACGCATTGATGACGCCCTGGCCCAGCTTTCAGGCTCAAACTTTTTCTCCGCCATGGACTTGGCCAGTGGTTATTGGCAAATGGATCTATCTCTTCAAGACCAGGAGAAATGCGCTTTGATATGCAGTGAAGGTCTTTTCCAACCCACGCGATTACCCCAAGGGTTGTGCAACACACCTGCCTCTTTCCAGCATGTGATGGACCACATTTTGCAGGATCTTAAGTTAACCTGCGTCATCATCTATCTTGATGACATTACCGTATTCTCAAAGTCCTTTAATGAACACCTTGATCATTTGAAGGAGGTATTCCAACGCTTACAATGCTCAAATATCAAGTTAAAACCTTCGAAGTGTACTTTTTTCCAAAAGAAATTAGACTTCCTTTGACATACCATTTCTTGAGAGGGTATCCAACCCATACAAGATAAGGTTGAAGCAATTGTCAGAATGCCTCCCCCCAAAAAAATCTATGGGATATACAGGTATTTCTAGGGATGATGGGGTATTACCATCAGTTCATCCCTAAGTTTGCCCAACTCAGTGAGCCCCTTGTTCGTTTACTGAAAAAGAATATCCCTTTTCAATGGGGCACTGAACAGAAGGCTGCTTTTGAAACAATGAAGCTGCTGCTACAAAAACGGCTTATCCTAAGGCATCCCAATTATGGAAAACCGTTTATTTTGTTTACAGACGCCTCAGACTACGCCGTCGGGGCCATCCTAGCCCAACCGGATGAAAAAGGGGTATTCATCCTGTCTCATATTTTAGTAAGATGCTATCAAATGCAGAACGCAACTATAGTGTTACTGAGAAGGAGTGTCTTGCCATTCTACTAGCAGTAAAGCACTACTTCCCTTTCTTGTATGGGACCTCTTTCACTGTGATTACGGACCATGCATCTTTAAAATGGTTACAAAACATGAAGGATCCTATGGGGCAGTTAGCTCGCTGAACTCTAAAGCTCCAGCATTATGAAATGAAGATTGAACACCGAGCTGGAACCTGACACATGAATGTTGATGGGTTAACTTGGATGCCCATCCTCCACTTAGATAACAGTGAAGCGGAGCAGCTGTATGATCTTTTAATGACCCCAAATGACTGGGAAGATGAGAATGAGCCTGTACAGAGGATGTTGGCCTGGCACTCCCAAAACACTAAAGTAGAAAATGGGAAGTTGTATAAACAAGTAGGGGCGAAGTGGTTGCCTTACCTACAGCCCTCAGAACGTGTACCTGTTATCCTGGAAGCTCATTCAACTTTAGGCCATGGAGGAGTAAAAAAACCTACGAGTGGATTAAGGATCAGTATTTTTGGGAGGGAATCATGGAAGCCATCATTGAAGTCTTGGATGCTTGCCTTACATGTAAGAAGCAGTCTCAGCTCAAGACTAGATATCAATATCAGCTGACTACCCCACAACAGCCATTTCATACCATAAGCTTGGACGTAGTAGGGACGCTTCCTCAGACCACAGGTGGAAACAGATATATCTTGGTAGGTATTGACCACTTCACAAAGTGGGTTGAAGCTGTGGCGCTGCCAGCCCAAACTTCTAAGGCCACTGCCACCTTTCTCCATCAAAATATTTTCACTCAACATGGGTGCCCTCAAGTACTACTCTGCGACAATGGAAAAAACTTCACCTCCAGAGTAGTTAAAATCTTGGCTACCTCCATGGGAGCCCACCAACTATTCTCAGCTCCATATAACCCATCAACCAATGTTACAGTGAATCGAGCAAATGGTACTTTGGTTTCTATCTTATGGAAAATGACATCATCTGATCCCCTTCATTGGGATCATTATCTCCTTAGCGCTCTTATGGCTTATCAAATTAGATATCACTGCATTTTGAAAATGTCCCCTTTCCGAGTTTTGTATGGCAGGGAACCAGGCATACCTGCTCTTCTAGCTATGGATGTCTTCTCTAGAGGAGAGGATCCTGAGAAAGCCATGCAAAAGTTAGCTAACCGCATCATTCAGCTTCAATAAGAGGCTATGACCAACATAGCCAAAATGGTCACTAAAGAAGGCCAAGCTGCCAATGAGCTTCAGGCTCCCCTACCTTCATTCCAAGTGTCAGATATGGTTTTATATTACCACAATTGCATAACTCCTCGAAGTGGCAAACTTGGATCAATCTGTGAGAGACCATTTACCATCATTTATAAGAGAGGAAATGAGTATTCTATAAAGTCTTTGGCTACAGGAATTACCATAAACTGGGTACATGGCCACTTCCTAAGGCCCTACACTCCCCCAACATTCTTGAGGGGGCAATGTTGGACATTCTCTTCTCAACTTTTGAAAATAATGTTGGAGGTAAGAATGCCCCTGAATCTGGTAATACAATCAGCCAATTACATGTCCAATCTTTGAAACAATGTTATAGTTAGTGAGGATATGAGTACCAATGGCGAAAAGACCTTGGCAGATTCTCAGTGGAACCTACCCATTGGGAAAGTATGTTTTATAATCAAAATCAGCTTAATAAGGTAAGAACTGATAGTAGGATTGCTCCAACTCCTCAGCTGAATTCGAGGTGTTCATTACCACATGGGTCTGTTCTCCCCCGAGGTGAGAAGATTTTACCCGCCAGTGATTGGGTGCAATTTAACAAATCATTACCACATGGGTCTGTTCTCCACCAAGGTGAGAAGATTTTACCCACCAGTGATTGGGTACAATTTATCAAATCATTACCATAAGGGTTGGTTTTGCCACAAAATATTTACCCTCGTTCTGATAGGCCAAAAGCCTATATTTCCTAATTTGGATGGCTCAGCTTTTTAGATACTATAGCCCCAAATTCCCATGGCCCTGAGATTAGAACTAGTTTAAATAGAAATACTAGTATCAAATAGAGGAGCTTTTTAGCTTGCCCCGCATAAACAATAAAAAAGATAAAAAACTTTAAAAAGCGTTTATTATTACTTTTATCTCAAAAGTAAGTTTCATATATTTTAAGAATAATTTGTGGCATCTATTGGCGGATCCCACACTAATGGTTAGATCAGGTGGTTTGGATTTTAAATCAAATGAATGTCCAGATTCATGGGTTATACTAATGGTAGGGCCTAAATTGGGTGATTTTAACTCTTCAGTAAAAAAAAGATTATCTAAAATGTTAGTATAAATTAATTATTAAATTGTTGTAGATGCAGAATTAATGGGGAATTGGGTTTTGAATTTTGTATCCTTGAACAGATTATCAGTCTCGTCCAAAGCCATATTTTCAAGTAAGATTAGTTACTTATCATGGGAGTTAATTCCTCCTTATTATTTTCAATTTTGGACAGTTTATCAGTCTCATCCCATGTTAGGATTTCAATTAAGGTTAATTAATCTATCTTGGGGTTCATTTCCTCATTATTGATTTAATTGTTGGATAGATTATTAGTCTCATCCAAAACTTGATCTTTAGTAGAGGGGGATATATTCATCTTAACTGGTTTACTTAAATTCTCGGAATCTTGGCAAGCTTAGTTGGCAGAATTGTCAAGAACATTGTTGTTTTGTACCTTTCAAATTATACTTAATTACCATTTACAACTATTGGCATACTCAGTGATCTCTCTTAATATATTAAGTCTTTTTTGTACTGCCTATCATCAGTCTTCTCATGAGGAATTTTTAAGAGTTGGATAATAGCTGCATAAATAAGCTCCTCCATTTGGTTCAGTAGACTAATAAGTATGTGCCCATTTGATGGGACTTAAATTAAGTGGCACGAGGTTTTCCAAGTCTTCTGTGAGCTTGACAAGTTGGTTGCAAAGTTGATTTGCCACTTCTCAGAATCTCAAGTATAATTTGATTTGGTTGACCATGGTTGAGGTTTTGTCCTCGTGGTGCAACTCAGAAGGGACCTGGCAGAAAGCACCATTGTTGGTATTTGACCCATTTTCAGAAGGCAGGCTTTTGGAGTTCACATTGTAGGCCAACATATCGGATGAATTAAATTAGATATAAGGCAGAAGTTAAAAATCCTCCCTCTTTATTAGATTATTTTGGGACTCTTTTATAAGGTCAATAATAGTTAATATAAATAAAAGTTGATATTTTGATATCTAATAAGAGAGATATCAGATCAATCATAATACTAAATAAAAGTATATTAAAACAAGGTTGCTACAAAGCAGCTGATAGATTCAGATAGGAATGACTTCATCCCGATTTGAATAGGATATCATCCTATAAGGATCTAGACTCTTGAGACTTGGTCTTAAGGGGAGTGTTAAGGTTTACCCCAGGATAAGGTTTAACATTAAAAGGGTAAAATCCAAACACCATTCCTGCCACTTTTTGATCTGGATTTTATTAACTGCATTAAAGCAATCCAGTTTAGAAAAAATATAGTTTTCTCCACATATTGAGCAATTTGTGACTCCACTGGGATAGGATGCAGATCAGATATGGTAACATCTTTCAAGTTCCTATAGTCCACTCATGGGTGTAGAGTACCATCTGCCTTTTCCACAAAGAGAAGTGGGGAGCATACTGGAGAGGTATGATGAAATATGGCTCCCTTTGGAATCTGCTCTTTCCCCCTCACACCCAAGGCTGCCTCCTCCCTCAAAAGCTAATAGTAGATGGAAGAGGAGATGAACACCAGGTCAACAGTGAGTTTGAAATCACAATAAAACTCTGAATGGGCTGGTAAGACCCTGGCAGAAGCAGCATCAAATGAAGATTTCAACCTCTAAACAAGAAGGTAAGGGTACCTCCTAAGTGGGATTTGTCAGGGGTGCAAGGTTTAGCTTGTGTACCTTTGTACATTGGGCAAATTGCACTGAATGTTGCCTTCAATCAAGAAATTTATTAGTTTATGACCACTTTTCAGAGACAACAACAAGTTGTTAGCTTTCAGACTGGTTCTGACATCAAAAAGTGTGCCACAATTCCACTCCCAAATAATTTATTACAGGAGATTTTTAACTTCCAGGAAGGGGCAGCCAAATGGTAAATACAACTTGATAATCTACAAGACCCTGTACCTTCAGTGTGGGGATACACTGTGAGGTCCCTGCCCTAGCCATACCACTAGTCAAGTAGTTCAACTCAAGGTAGTCATCCAGTCTTGGTCAATAAAATTATCAGAGGAAACAGTATCCACTAAAGTTGTTGTTCTGGGTTTTCTAAATGGAATGCAAGCTTTGAAGAATGCAGGAAATAACCAAAATTTTCTATTCATCACAGATAATGCCAACAACATATCTTCACTAAATTTTTATCTGGCGTAAACATGCCAAGGATAAGTTTTGCACCAAAAAGAAAGGGTAATTGACCACCATCACCACTGAGGACACATAACCCACACTACCTTCAGCAACAGCATAGTTATTTAATAAAGTGATTTACAGTTCCTTTTCTACCTCCTATGTCCCGCAAATTATATTGGGGGTCTTGTGTGAGTTCTCAGGAGTAATGTGGTACACAGAAATTGTCTCCAAGCTGGATTTGCAAGGGTTGATAATAAGCACCATTAGAGTATACATAATTTGCTTTATCAAACGCAATTTCTGGCGTTAAGGACACCATACATGGTCTGATAGACTCTGTTCATCGCTATCTGACATCATCACCACAAGGCCACCCATTGATGGCTCAGTTAGTCCCTGAGAATAAGTGTCAGATGATAACCAAATCAAATAAATCATTTATTTTTAACTTGGGGATTGACTCTTATGAAACGTCAAATTCTATTGAAACAGAAGGAGGATCAGTGGGAACTCCTGCCTCATTCAAAGAAAAATTAATTTTTGGGCGTCATATTTATAGGGCTATCGTGGATGACATTATTGTGGCTAAATTGACTGAAACAATTAATAAAAATTTTGGGCTAGACACCCAATTGCCTTCAAGTTTCTCCAAAACTGAAGGAATTGAAGGATAAGACTCCTAGCATTTCAAAGGCGCGCACTAGTTTTTGGGGCCATATTTATAGAGGCTTCCTCAGGTGAAACAACGGCGGCCCAATAAATTGGCCTCTATGGGTGGGGAGGTGAAATCACCACAAAGAGTTATAATCAGATAATCAAAGCTGGCAGTAGAAGCTTTCCATAATGAGGCATTCATTGCAGAATTTTCCAATGTGTCACAGAGAAATGACGTCTTAACTACATTGGTCATGGGTAAGTTGAGACCCAGTTATATTCATAAACATAGGGGCAAATAAGTCACTCAAATCCACAGTGTAAAAAGACCAAAAAAAGTTTGGGAAGAAGTGGAACTGGGATGCTCCGCTTCCAGGGGCCGCTCCAAACCCTGTATCACCTCTGACAACCATGACACAATTCTCCAAACGTGAAACACCCAGGCATGATCCTGGGGTAGAAGCCAAAACAGCCACATAACTCCAAGAGGAGGCAAGCTAGGGCTGATTTTATCATGATGAGAAGAAGTGGCGGAAAAATTGGAAGCCTAAGAAATTGGGCCCCTGAACACTCCAAAACCACCATGTACTCACAGAAGGGGTGGGAGTTGCATTGCAAGCGCTTAAAGATAAACGCCAAGCTGACACACCGCCAAAGACAATGAAAATCTCCCGGACAAAAAGATTAAATCATGGTGCACATCCAAAGTGCCTTATAACCACTAAGAGAAACTATCACATGGAATATTTTCCTACAGGACCAAAAAGAAGGTTAGTAAACTAATACCAAGAGCGTGACTGTGACGCTCACATTCCCAGAGAGGTGGTGAGGAAGGCCCCACCCCAAAACCTAGGAGCAAACCGCTACTACTAGATTGTACAGTGCACCACAAAGGAATATAGTGCACAAAGGGCCTCAGGTGAGTGTTGCACAAGCTTTGTTTTCTGAGAACTCCTAAGGGTTGGCAAATAGGACTAAACAGATTCACACTTTTAAAATAAAAAATAAATGTGAGTTTATTAACCATTTGACCAACAAAGAAGGTTTGTCGCAAAACACTAATTAAACAGAATTAGGGGTATCACTTTTCATCTGGTAATGCACTGTGCCCAATCCAACCTATAAGCGTAAACAGCCATTCCTATGTAATATAGCACAAGTATGCTCACACTAAGGTGATTGACTGCAATTGGATTTTGCCTGTTTAGAAATATGGTAAACTAAGTGGGATCAGAAGCCCCTTTTTCCAAGTAAACGTAACGTCCCATCTTAATTTAACAAATAGCTGGTGCACCACAAGGCTGAGGATGTAATGCCCCGAGCCTATCACAAACACCCCAGAAACAACTTGGGTATATTTTTCTCTTACCCAGCGTTGGTTCAGGGTGTTCTTTGGGGCAGGAAGGCCCATTAGCTTTCTCCTCTAGCCTATTCACACTCTTCCTTATTTCTTGTAATCACTAACTACTATTATACCATCTAGTACTAAAAAAAGTAACTACTATTATGTCATTTAACCATAACAGGAAGCCTAAAAAGTGGCTAAATTTATTGTGGGCAAGCATCTATTATCTGTGCTTTGCTACAGTGTCTATAGAATTTCAGATGATTTAAATTGATTAATCTAGATTTAATATCATAATTAAGCAATAACCACTCGCCAAATCTAATTGCTCAATCAAATCACCAATAACCACCAACCACTCATCCAAAACTAACTGAATTTATCAAATCAACCAATAACTAATCACCCCAAAACTAAACCGTGTCCTATTGAATCAACCAAAAACCATTAACCACCTGGCAAATATAACAAACTTATTGAATCAATAGATAATACCAACCTGCTACCTGAAACATCTTTTTATACTTAAAATCATAATGTGTTTGTGACACGTCTTACAACCTACTAAATTAACTTCAACCTAAATTGCTAAAAGTATTTTATTAATTAAGGGAATCAAATTGGGCAGATTTTTTTAAACTATATAAACCTATCAAGATTACCGTGCTTTGCTATGAAGTTTAAACTTTATCAGATAATTTATATTGATAAATCACTAAACCGCTTAGTTAAAGCCATTGAACATATAAATCAACAAATCACCAACCGCCTTGTAAAACTAAACTTAAAATAAAAACAATAAAAACCAACAACGACTTACCAAACCAATTAACTTATTGAATCAACCAATCACAAACTGCTTTATAAAAACCATTAATCTTAATAATCAACCCAAAATCACCAAACGCTTGCCAAAACCATTTAAACTAACAAATCAACCAAATATTAAATTTCTCAGCCATAACGATATACCAATTTCCAATAAAAACATATAAGATTATTTCCTATATAAATAATATTAAATAAAATTATATAAATTTAAATTTATTGCGGGGAAGGCTGACCATGGGATGGACACTTCTGAATATGACTCAGGACAAATAAATTTAGTACCAAGGGGAGGCATCCCAGAGAAGCGATGCTATCTCTTGTTGCCAGCGGGAACGCCACTTATGGGGAGGGGGAGGGAACGTGTGAAGGGGCTGTAGCCACTATTGAGCACATGTGGAGGAAGGGGTCTGATTTGATGAACCAGACTGGAAACCATGAGGAGACCAGCTGTTGGCGACATGGTGGGAGGTATCCAAACATCCATGCTTGAAAGTGGTCCACCAAATGAGACTGGAATCTGTGGACAGTTTCTGGGAGGGTGGGGGTGGAGCCTGCGATGGCATCTAAGACAATCGTGTGGATGGTCCACATGGCGATTGCAACCACAGAGCACGGAGGGAGGGTGGAAGGGAGGAGGCCATTGATAGAGCAAACATATCTCCTGACAGACTGAAGGGATCATTTGAACCTGGCTCAGCAGACGATGAACTTTGCGCCATATCACTTTAGAGGTGGGGCACTTCTCCAGGCGGTTAAACAGCGTTCCATACTGGCCGCACATGACACAGGATGAGTGTAAAGCGTTAGAGCGCTCAGCTGTATGATACACCACCTCAGGCAGCGCCACACATGGGAGCGGACTTGAGGCTGCAACAGAGGGTGATGTACATATTTCTAGATTGTTTTTTGGGTCTTAATGGAATAAGGGATGTCCATCATGTCCAGGTAGTCCACCCTGGATAGGACATGGGGGCTTGTGGGGATCACGCCATCATGGATGGGTAGCCCCTGTACCTCTTGTGTGAACTAAGGAGAGGGGCGGCCTCTTTGGGTTGTATGTCCGCTAATACAAATTCTCCACTCTGCGCTCCGCATGGAGAGTAGGATTCGTTTGTAGTGGGTTTTTGTCCCGTGATGCCTGTATCTGATGTGTGTGATGCGAGGTATTTCATCAGGGAGTGGGGGTTTGATGGATTGTTGAGGCCCAAGGCTCAGGAGAAGTTGGAGCAGGCTGCGCGGGACCAGTGGTGGGATGGGAGTGTAGGAGCGGTGATGGCCGCGATCCAGGTGCCCAGGATCTTGGCAGCATGGGCTTTGAAGTCAAGCAGGCCCATGCCACCATGATGATGAGGGCCAAACATGACCTCTAGCCGCACTGGTGGAGGGCGGCCTGACCAAAGCCATCCTTGCAGCAAGGCATACAAGGATTTGAAGAAGTTTGGGGAGAAGGGGATGGCGTGGGCTCTGAACCAGACTTTGGATAGGAGCATAGAGTTGGCTAAAACAACCCTGCCAGTAAAAGAAGTAGGGTGGGCTCTGAGGGAGGCGATTCGCTTTGTCACGTTGTCCAGAATACGGCACTCCATTACTGCTGACGCGTATCCACCTGCCTCCATCCACACGCCCAGATGGCGCACCGGTCCTATGGTAGGACGTGGCATGAAGGGGAGCATCAGTGGAGCGGTGTGTGTTGAGTTAGTAAAGCGTGGTCGTGGGCGAGCAGATGGGCCAGGTTGGGAACTAATTGCTGGGGCCCAGCAGTTCTGAAACCAACCAAGGAGGATGATTTCAGTTTTGGAGGCGTTCAGTGTCACGTTACTTACCCGGGAATATTCCAGGATGAGAGCTTCAAGCGCGCGTGCATCTTGATTATTAGACACCCCAACCACACAATCATCTGTGAACGCCAATATCTTGACTGGGGCTTGCCTGGCACATGGACCCCAGTGAGTTGGGCATTCACATTTTGCAGCAGTGGGTCAAGGCTGAAGTTGTATAAGAGTGGGCTGAGGGGGTCCCCTTGTCGCAAACCCCTTTGAGGGTGGACTACTTCCATTAGGAAGCCAGGGCCACGCACTGCCATTGTTGAAGATTCCATGAGCAGCATCACCCAGTTGATGAAGCGAGGGGGTAGGCGGAATTGATGGAGGCAGGCCCTTAGGTATTCCCAGTTTACTATATCATAGGCCTTTTATTGGTCCAAGAATACAAGTGACCCAGAGGCTGTGGACTGACATACATTAGCCACAGAGTGCACGTTATCCCAAATTGACCTTCTGGGGATGAAACCGAATTGTTCTGGGGAGATGGTGGCAGATGCTACAGTCCCTAATCAGTTAGCCATAATTTTTGTTAAAATTTTGGTGTCTGTATTTGTTAGAGAAATGGGGCGCCAGTTGGCTAAGTCAAGCTTATCCCCTTTCTTGAAGAGTGTGACAGTAAAGGCCTCATGTCCTCCTGGTAGGAGGCGCGTTTCCAACAGGCTTTGGTTAAGTGAGGCAAGCGGAAGTGGGGATATGTATTTGAAATATTTTTTGTAGAACTCATATGGAATGCCATCTGGGCCTGGGCATTTTTAGTTTGGCGCACCATGAATGGCTGTCCATACTTCGTTTGGAGTAATTAAATTCATTATTTCTGGGTATCAGAAAATGGTGCGGATATGAGCTTGGTCAAGAAATTCCGCCACTTCAGCCGGCTGAATTGGTTTGGCTTGGAACAACTTGGAGTAATATTTTTGCGTTTCAACTGCCACTTCAGCCAGTGTATCCGCAATAGAATTATCCGATCTTTGCACCTGTGTGCAGGCCACGCTCTGGCGTGGTGCGAAATTTTTTTTAAAGAAATATGTGGTGCACTTGTCGCCTTTTGTGATGCATGTGGCCCTGTATTGAAAACAAACCCGATGTTTGTGTTGCCTTTTGAGTGTGTTGAGGTGGGTGGCTGCCTCCGCCCACTTCTGGCCCCATGCAGGGCTGTATCCTGTAGCTGGAATGTTGGAATTCAAGTGTGCTGATTCTGCCAGAGCACACGAGATAACTGCCAATGTGGCTTGTGAGCATCTGGAGGAGAGATGTCGAGAGTGGCAGATGGTGTCCTCTTTGAAAGTTGACCATGTGGAAATGGGGTCCACACAAAACGGTGCAACAAACTTTTTTGCCAAAGTTGCCTCTTCCACTCATGTAGAAAATCCTGGTGATGCGAGCTCGGGGGGGCAGATTTTGCACCAATGTGGGGCCTTAGCAACTGTGACAGGTAGGTGGTATGTTATCAAGACCAGTCGGTGGTCAGAGAATTCCATTTTCATTATTTTGAAGTGGGAGATGTGGGGTTGGAATTTTACCAAATTAGAATAAGGTCGATGCGGGTCATGGACCTTATTTGCCGTTGTGGATGTGGGGATGCATCATGTTTTTGAGCAGTGGGGCATGTCGCGGCAGCACATCCATTAACCCAAGGGTGGCCTTTAGAACGCGTAGTTCAACGTGACCCTGTGGGGTGTGGGGTGAGGGAGGCCACTGGTCCGTTGGTGAGGTTAGCCAACAGTTCATGTCGCCGACTAGGAAAGAATCAGGGGGTAGCGGGAGGGATTTGACCAACAAGAAAAATTCCTGACGCTCGTGTGCACCATTTGGGGCATAGATGTTGATGATTGCATGTGCTACGTCAGCCCACGAGAAGGTGACGACAAGCACTCAGCCATTTAGGAATGTTTCTGAGGATACAAATTTGAAAAAATTATTTTTATGAATTAGCACCCCACAGTGCTTCAACCAAAAGGATAGGGATGGGAGGAGCATGTTTTCCAAGTTTCCTCGGAACTTCATGGACAGTGGGACTCCTGGATGGCCAGGATATCCACAGGTAAATTGTGTTGTAAAAAACTCAGTTTCCTAGCCCAGGACGGGGAGGCCTTGAGTCTGGCAATATTCAACATCCCTAAAGTGAAGGTTTCCCCCATCGCACCTTAGGTGTGAGGGGGTGAGCCCCCAGGCCCACCAGCCTCTTCTAGGTCCCCACAGGCTTTCACAGCAGTGCGGGTGTTAGCAGCAACACTATTGGAGTTTTTGTTGATTTTTGCAGAAAGAGTCACGTTGGCTTTGTCCTTCACTTTTTGTTTTCCCGACGTTGGACGAATTTTTTGCGGTGCAGATGAGTTCAGTGCACCATTGAGCAGGTCAAAAAAAATTTTCAGTTGGGATAGGTCCCAAGTCAGTTTCAACTGGAGCTTGGGTGCAACAATTGGGTGAGATCAGGTCTCCCACCAGATCCTCAGATTGAGTGGCCCACTCGGCATGGGCTTCCCAATCTGATTGGTTGATGGATTCCCAAGTTGCTTCCACCGCGAAGGTTTCCATGTCCTCCTGGCGTTGTGAGTGTGGGATAGTGGTGATGGCCTTGGCCATTTCCTTGGCTGCGCCCTATGGGCCTGCTTAGCCTTCTTCCATTCTTGTGGGGAGATAGGCTTTACCAATAGGTAGCAGCCTTGTGCTCCCCATGGGAAAGCCTCCTTGGTGCTTGCGGTTGGTTTGTAGTGTGCCTCTCCATTGGCCATGGCCACCGAGGGGTGCTCTTGGAATGTGACGCCCTCCTTGATGGGGCATGCGTGTGCCTTGTGGCTGAACGCGTCACAGTGGGTGCAAATGGGGGGCGCGCTGTCCACGGTCACCCAGAATGGGTGGGTGGTATGCCCTGCAATATCAATAAAAGTGGAGTGCGGGATCTGGGTTAGGTCCTTCACGATCTCCTCAGTTGGGGAAGAACTGCGATGGCTTTGCCAGTGCACAGATGTGGCATCAGCATGAAGTTTTGCATTTCGAAAGATTGTATTTCACTGTATACGTTGAGACCATCTTTCAGGTGTTGTTCCAAAATGTCACATTTTACTGTAGTAGGCAAAAAGTCAAATGTGAGGAAAATTTGGTTTGATTTTATCCATCTGGTGCATTTGGTTTCAATGACCTGTTGCCCTTCAGGGAGGTCAATCACTACGCGCACCACTGCAGCCTTGTCTGCTGCTTTTTTGCTCTCAAAACCTAGGTCCAGCCAACCACATGACATGGAGTGAGGTGCAACGTACACCGCGGTCGGAAAAATTTTGTGTACATCTTCACAAAATTTTTCCCATAAGGCCATTTTTTGGATGTCCAGATACACGTGGACTCTGAATTCCATCAACGAAAGTGGTTAGGAGTGTGGCGTGTTGATGTACTGGTTGCATCATGCTTGCCATGCGAGTATGTCTGGGGAAATTGTGACCACCAGTTTTTTAAGATTTTTGTCTATTCCGCCAGATTCTCTGGGGCGTTTTTGAACGTTGGAGGCAGCGGGCCTTCCACCTGCTCCTCTTACCTTGCTTTCCCAACTGCTCCCTGACATGGGCGCAGACTAATCTCCTCTGTGAGATTATCATACTAGATTAAGTCTTGAATTGAATAGGTTGCAATAGTGATTGCAACGAGAAAGAAAAGTTAAAATTATATAAATTTAAATTATTAAATAATGAGATTTCCCCTAAGGTAAAAATTGGGAGAGGAATCTATTAGTAGGGATGATGCTCCAATATTCTTAACTATAGGGCAGATATTGAAATGTCTGACAGAAATCATTCAAGAATATTGGGAGCAGAGAAGTAAAAAAATTCTTCCTGTGACCTTTTGAGCCTAGGTCAAGTATTGGACAAGTAAGGGAGGTAGATGTAGTGTCCCAGTACTTAGGAATGCATAAGGCCAATTTTACTGTGGTTAGACCAGGATTGAGAGAGAGAGGATGTTGTGTGGTTCAGAGTTGTAAAGGCGTTATGGTATGCCTGCATCCAAGTTTCCAAAAATAAGTTTTTAGTTAAATTATATTAATCAATTCAGATATTAAACGTAGTATTTTGTTCATGTAAATCCAAGTTGTTGTCCTGAGTAGCCAATTGTATAGAGTAATATGACAAGCTTATGTTTGAGATGTTTTATGTTTGAAGTTTATCAGGAGGTTCCTTTTCACCCCTTTCAGAATTGTTGAGGGAGTTTGGTAAGCTCAAGTTGGCAATTTGGTTTTCTTCCACGGTGTTTTCAGGTCCTTCTGTATTTTCTTTTTGGTCATCAGAGCTATAGGCAGAATCATCATAGTATCTGATTTGGTTTTCTATACAGCTGCTGTGTTTGCTACACATGTGACTTAGGTTGTAGGTGGTAGGCATTTCCTCCATGGTGTTCTCAGTGCCATTAATCATATCCATAAAGCCATCAGAGAGGTATGCAATATCATCAGAGTCTACTGGTTGATCTTTATCAGGGATGCTGTATTTGCTACGCTTGTGGCTTAGGTTGTAAATGGGCGGCGTTATCAGATACAGTGAGGTGGTCAGCATTAGTTTTACCATCCATAAGCTGAATGTCGTTTTCTCAGGTGGTTCTCATACATTCCAAGATATGAAAGCGTTAAGTCAGTCCTGGGGTATCTTTGTTGGGGTTTGATATTGGAGTGACATCAGGCGTCAAAGATTTTGTTTGAGAGCATTGGCTGAGTGTGGGTCAATATATGATTAGGATTTTCCATATGTCATGTATTGATATAAAGTACACTTTAACATCTTCTTTAAGCTGTGGTATGTATTGTTCACGCTTTGTGGCAGCAAGGATGGTAGCAGTTGACTCCCTTGGGTAAGTATTTTAGTGCCTAATAGCTCTTGAGTGTCAGCATAGAAGCAATCAGCAAAGACAATGATGCGTTTGCATCATTAATAGTTATCTGCAAGAAAGATTATTTCTTTAAAGCGAATTCTTCATCTTTGCTACAAGTGTTAGAGGAGTTTGATGGAGTTACTAATTCACTCAAGGCATATACAGCAAGAGCATTGTTTTCAGTTTTTTGTGTAAGTTTTTCTGGATAGAGCTCTAGGGTGGAATCCAGAGTGGTCATCTATCTTCACATGGCATTGCTGTTGTCTTGTATAACCCTGAATTGGTTTTAAGAGCGTTGATGTAAGATTTAGTATTGGATTAGAGTTTTAGTAGCTCTTGACAGTCAGCTTCCAGTTGTTTGATGCACAGGCTTTATTCATTTTTGATAAACTTGCAATAATAGCCAGGGAAGGGTGGAGAAGCTCAGTAAGTAAATTTACTTGATGTATTTGCAGGAAGCCTTAGTGTACTTTTCAATTGTGTGTATTTTCTGGTTGATTGATAAGATAGTTTAGAGATTGATAGCTTCAAGTTCACTAATGCAAAACAAGGATTGTTCTAGTTTCCTTGAGAGAATTGATGTGATATTCATCTTTTTGCTTAGTGGATGAGAAATCAGTGTTACTAGGATTTACTAGTTGGTTTTTCAAGCGATTATATACAGAATTGAAAAGAAATTTTTCTGTAAAGCTTTGAGTCGTAGGCCAGACATGTTATGAAGTCTCTTGGGAGCTTGGTGTGGCATAGGTAGAAGAGATTTTTCTCAAGATAGCAGTTGTAAACTTTGTGGTGCACTGGGGCTCCTGTAGTGAGCACCACTTGTAGGAATTATGGATAGTTGGGTTGCATTTTTGGTTCTAACCCAGAATAACCACAATATGGCAAGCATGGTATGCTTAGTACATCATGTCTTCCTGAGAGAGGAGGCTAAAAGTTATCCGTCCAAGAACATAAGACTTGATTCTTGTTGGAAAGGAAAAGATTAATAGATAAAGATATTCAAGTAGAAGCTTTTTAGTATTAACAGGGGGTTTATTTACCTCTTGGATAGGATAGATATAATAGTATTTATCTCAAGGTAGATACTATGATCACACAATATATTGTATTTAAAAAATTTCATCTAAACTATATAAAAGGAAATTATATTTGGAGACAAATGGCATTAATATTCTCCTGCTGTTACTTTGTTTTTAAGAGTATATATTTGAAATACTTTCAGATTAATGCTATCATTTTTAATAAATAGAGTATTGCAATAAATATTTAAAATTAATAACTCTGGATCCAAAACTCTTCTTTCTCGTTGCAATCACTATTGCAACCTATTCAATTCAAGACTGAATCTAGTTTGATAATCTCACAGAGGAGATTAGTCTGCGCCCATGTCAGGGAGCAGTTGGGCAAGCAAGGTAAGAGGAGCAGGTGGAAGGCCCGCGGCCTCCAACGTTTGAAAACGCCCCGGAGAATCTGGCAGAATTGACAAAAATACTAAAAAACTGGCAGTCACTATTTCCCCGGAGATACTCACATGGCAAGCACGATGCAACCAGTACATCAACACGTCACACTCCCAGCCACTTTCATCGATGGAATTTGGAGTCCGCGTGTTTCTGGACATCCAAAAAACGACCTTATAGGAAAAATTCTGTGAAGATGTACACACAATTTTCCTGACCGCAGTGTACGTTGCACCTCACTCCATGTCACACAGTTGGCTGGACCTAGGTTTCAAAAGCAAAATGGCAGCAGATGAGGCTGCAGCAGTGCATGTAGTGGTTGACCTCCCCAAAGGGCAATGGGTCATCGAAACTAAACGCACCAGAAGGATAAAATCAAACCAAATTTTCCTCACGTTCAACTTTTTGCCTACTATGGTAAAACGTGACAATTTGGAACAACACCTGAAAGATGGTCTCGCCATATATGGCGAAATACAATCTTTTGAAATGCAACAATTCATGCTGATGCCACACCTGTGCACTGGCAAAGCCATCACAGTTCTGACCCCAACTGAGGAGATCGCGAAGGACCTAACCCAGATCCTGCACTCCACTTTTATTGATATTGCAGGGCATACCACCCACCCATTCCAGGTGACCGTGGACAGTGCACCCCCCATTTGCACCCACTGTGATGCATTTGGGCATAAGGCACACTCATGCCCCATCAAGGAGGGCTTCACATTCCAAGAGCACCCCTCGGCAGCCATGGCCAGCGGGGAGGCGCACTATGAACCAACCGCAAGCACCAAGGAGGCCTTCCTGTGGGGAGCACAAGGCTGCTACCTACTGGTAAAGCCTATCTCCCCACAAGAGTGGAAGATGGCCAAGCAGGCCCGTAGGGCTGCGGCCAAGGAAGCGGCCAAAGCCACCACCACTATCCCACACTCACAATACCAGGAGGACATGGAGACCTTCACGGCGGAAGCAACTCAGGAATCCATCAACCAATCAGATTGGGAAGCCCATGCTGAGCAGGCCACTCAACCTGAGGATCTGATGGGAGATTCGATCTCACCCAATCATTGCGCCCAAGCTCCAATTGAAACTGACTTGGGACCCATCCCAACTGAAATTTTTTTTGACCCACTCAACGGTGCACCAAACTCACCCGCACCGCAAAAGATTTGTCCGACATCAGGAAAACAAAAAGCGAAGGCTAAAGCCAACATGACTCTTTCAACAAAAATCAACAAAAACTCCAATAGTGTTGCTGCTAACACCCGCACTGCTGTGAAGGCCCGCGGGGATCTAGAAGAGGATGGTGGGC
>JAKSZP010008761.1:0-23724 GCA_022478985.1 Massospora cicadina | reverse complement strand
GCCTAAGATTATGAAGCCTAGAAAACCCAAGGCAACAGTACCCAATGAGATTCAGTACCTAACACTAAGGGGCAAAATCAGTATAGGAGCACAAATATTCTCATTGGACAGTTGAAAAGTTGTGTGCCAATTCTAACTATAAAAACCCCACATAATTCCCTAATAAAAATTAGATTCAAAATGATACTAGCTTTAATTGTTTAAACATTGGTTGTATTAATATTACTCTTAAGAGAAAGGTGCAAAGATCAGATATCTTTAGGTTGGTTGTATCAAAATCTCCGCTTGGCTCTGCAAGAAGGGAACAGGGAAAGTGTTCCCTACCAGAAGATCTTCAAGAAGAAGCACCAGTTTAGCGTTGGACTTTACTCTCAACGTGGCTTTGGGAAATCAACTTAATAAAAGTCTTCATACTATTAATGCTATAGTCTATTAAATAATCAACGCCAGGATCCACAAATCTGTGCAGTTGAAATCCAGGGCTGAAAAGCGAGCAATTAGGCCCAAGATTTTAACAGAAGCTAAACCTGGAGAATATAAAAATTACCTGAAATTTCTAACTAGTACAAGCATGAAGCCACAAACCCAGAATTTGCAACCCCATTTGAATCAGATCCCATCAAAACATGAAAAATTCAAATCTGACCTAATAAATAAATCTTGCCATCTCACAACGTGCAAGTACACCATGAATACAACCACGATCAGGCGCACCTTAGCGATACTAGACCACCTAGAACTCAACACCCCAAAGTCTGGCTACAGCCCCAACTGGGGGCGCAAATGGGCGGAAATCTCCATATGCCTAAACGCCCTCATCTACAAACACCAACACAGAATTAAGGTATTAGGAAAGGTAAGTATATAAAAGAAGGCAAAACCTGTTCAGCGTATTTCTTACGCCAATACCACTCCTGAGGCAACCTGCCCCAGTGCACACAGGTCTGCAAAGCCGATAGCACCATGGCAACTGACCCAATGGAGGTCAAGGCGGAAATACACCACTATTACACTGAAATATATTGCGACACCCCATCCAACCCCCAAAAATAAAAAAAATCACACACCGCTGGAATACAGAGTGACCCACTGGACTATAGTCTCCTAAACCTGATAATGCAGGTGGAGCTCTGGAACACAGTCTGCAGTACACTGTGTAGGAAATGACCAGGCCATGATGGAATACACTACTAATTTTATATTACATATTTTAAACAAATCGCCCCCCTCCTCATAGCTTCAATGAACCAGTGCCTGCTGGAGACTTGTCTCCTGCCTGGAGGGCAGGACTACTATGTCATTACCCTGTTTTAAAGGGCAACAGATTGGACCTGGCCAACTGGCGCCCAATTGCACTCTCAAACACTGACACAAAACTAATTAAAAAATTCTAGCTACCAGACTAGGCACACTATCCTCTATAGCCCTATCACCCAATCAATTTGGTTTCACACCAGGGCGCTCCATCTGGTTTAATATACATACCATCGCCAATATATTACAGCCCAAAGTGACTGGAGTCCTGGTATTCCTTGACCAGGAGAAGGCATATGACCGCGTTAGCTGGCCATACTTGAAGGAATGCTTAAGCGCCTTCAATCTCCCACCTGGGTTCATTAACTGGGCAATGCTCCTCACAGAATCCGCCTCTATGTCTGTGTGTGGCCCTGGCTTTCTAACTGACAAGATCACACCACGCAGAGGGCTCAAACAAGGGGACCCCTCAGCCCACTACTCTACAACTTCAGCTTTGATCCACTCCTCCGCGTTGCCAACTCACGCCACATGGGCATAAATGCACAAGGCCAGCCCCCAGTCAAGATACTAGCCTTTGCAGATGACTGTGTGACAGGTATAGCTAACAGTAATGATGCCTGACAGTTGGAACGCACCCTAGAGGAATACTCCATTGTGAGTAATGCATCGCTCAATAAACGGAAAACAGAGATAATCCTCCTAGGCAATTACATCAATAGCTGGACCACAACACCCAAAACCCACAACAACCCAAGACGGAAAAGCCCACTCATTCTACCCTTTGCAGTACCCCCCACCACCCCTATCCACCACTTTCAATATGGCTGGAAACAGGGGGGTATGCCAATGAGATGATTGAGAATAATCTTTTACAATGTGTATTAACAGCATCACTTCACTCAAGGGAAGATCCCCAGGGCTGATGGGGCGAGTTGCAGTTGCCAACTCGCTCATCCTCCCGATGCTGTGGTTCCCCACACATGCAATCCACTTTTCGCCCACCTTCATAGCATCAATATGCGCGCTCATCCAGAGCTGGCTATGGCCTGGATCCCGTCCAACAGTACGTGTGGAAATGATATTTGGACCACTCTCCAGTGGAGGCATGGGCTTAATAGACTTTGAGAGCCACGCCAACCACATTCTGAGCACCTGGATAGAGGAAGTGCTAGCCCCAGACCTCCCACAACAGCACAGGTCCAGAGCAGCAAGGGCCAACTTTGCGCAGGCACTCAAAATACCTAACCCACACAACCCATCCAGCCTACTAACATACCTCGCTAACTGCCCCAATGCAACAGGCCCACATGGAACCCCTTACTCTAAACGCCTCCTCCAAGCCATCCGCCACATGGGATGGACTGTTGCTAACACTGGTGCTGTGCAGGGAAGGGGACGGCACAGAGCCCACTTCATGATAAGAAAAGCCGAAGACCACACCCTGAAAGAAATACTCACTACAACCCTAACCATCATTAGAATCAACTACATAGATGCTTTGTACACCCTCTATAACCTAGCCACACAGAAGGCAATATGGAGGCTGACGCACCATCCACTCCTCCAGCCAAGGGTAAGAGCCAACACCTGGCGTTACCTGAGAATGACCTATAGAATGGCGGACCGCACCCATTCCTTCCATAAAATCTGTGCAGTATGTATAGGGGAGGGCTCCCTACACCACCGCTTAGAAACCTGCCCCCCATCCTTAGCCATATGGCGGGAAGTTGCATGCCCGATTAAGATAAATATGATCAGGAATTCTCTATCTCAAGGAGCCTCCTCGCACTCTGGCTCAATTCCTCAATTCTGTCTACCCTCGCTCCCTAATGATACCCATCGCAATGTGGACAATCCACACTATTGCCTTGGATGCATTCAAGGGTACCATCCCAACCATCCATGGTATAATCAGCAGGTTCCACGTCCACTTAATGGAGCACTTCCAAGCCTGGCTTTATGGATATATGAAGCCAAGGCAACAGAGGCTCATAAAGTCATGGTTCCCACTCTGGTTCCTCCACACGGACCCCTTCCTCCACACCTGCTCCATAGTGGGAAAAATTCCCTCAGAGTAGCGCACCAACCCCCATACCTGGCGGTTCCAGCTGGCAACAGGGTAACCTGTGTACCCTGGGGTGCCTAATTTCTTTTAACCCTCAATATGTTTCCCCCCTTGTTCCTCCACATGCATTGGTACTGCCCATCCCCTGGTTGGCTTGCCTTGGTTAAATAAAAAAAATGAATAGTAAGTAATAGTAAAAGTAGCTATTAGCATAGTGTTCTATCATGCTTTTTTAAGATCATTAGGATCTAGCTAAGCGTTGGAGTCTGCTTTACTAAAAGTTAGTCCAATGTACATTCAAGAACTCTTAAAAATATCATATGCAATTAATGCCTATAATAATTATAGCTTATTATTTGAGCGGGACAACCTTGGTATGATACTGCACCAATTAATGGGAAAATCAAAATCAATGGGAAAGGATGATAAATCTTGGTAAACCTCCATGCACAGCGATCTGATAGGCTAGGAACTCCATGGACCGCCTTGCTATCTGTACATCAGCTCAGGGCATTGGTGCGTAAAACACAGCCATATAATCTCCCCTTCCCAAAATTCATCTACCAAGATCAAAATCTGTAGGAAATGATCATTTAGTCCATACTTTACCACTGGGGCACTTATTTGCCAATAATAATATGAGAGCAATATTATTTTATTTTTACATATTATTTTAAATTTTTACTACAAAAAATTTCTTTATTTTTTATTAAAGGGAGTTAGATATTAGACTTAAATTATCTATGTCTGTCGCTGTGGAAATTTTTAGGATTAATCATATTTCTAATTCTCAAAACACTCCAATTGTGGCTGACAACACTTGTCAAATAGAAAATTTGATAAGCTAGCTGTTGCCATACACCAGCGCCTGTTTATTTAATTTAATTAATTAAGCTTGTGCACCTGTAAAATCGCTAGTTTTTTACATATTGCTAGGCAATTGGTATAATGCCCACTTAGACCTACATCATGCAATCATGTTGGCTCTGATTACCATGTGTTCTACTTTTCAAATGATAGAGTATCTAAAGGTGATGTGTTTGATTGTTTTTTTAGTACTAGATGGTCCCAACCCAAGGGGGAGATTCATCAATGTTTATTGAATTACGCCTGGCCTCCTAAGAGCCTGAGGCGAGGGAAGGGGAGGGAGGAGGCATCGAGAAAGGGAGGGGGGTTTGCGCGCCAGAGCCGTGCTGCAGTGACAACTGAGCGGGGGAGGGTTGGCGACATAGTGCAGACCTTCAGGGCCATCTCAAAGTGTACCTGAAAGTGGGTGATCATGTGTGGAAGGGCCCACACCTGCTGGTCAAAGGCAGAACGAAGGAAGGAGTTTTGGATGGTCCATATGGCTGTGGCATAGGCGAGGACACAGAGGGGTTGGTGGCAACCAGGCAATGTCTGCTCGAACATGAGGTCTTGCACAGGGTGTCCAGAACAGGGCTGAGCATGGAGGAGCGCGCGGGCCTTTGGTCAAAATATGGCGACACCTGGACAGGTGAAAAAACGATAAAGGTGGGAGTCAATAGGCTCCGCACAGCGGGGGCAGCTTTGGTGCTGGAAGGTAGGGCCAGTCTGGTCCTATGTCCTGTATGAACAGTGGAGCACCCTCCATAAGGTGTTGGACACCTTTGCTGACAGGATGGGGTGATAGACGTCCTTCCACAATTCCTTAAGGTCAAATCTCACGGAGGGAGGGAGGAGCTCAAGGAGTATTGGGTGGATGGGAGGACGATCTTGGGGGTTGAGGCGAGTTGTGACAACTTGTCCATTGTGCACAATTGCATGGCGACGGGGGCTGAGGCCAGGGCCTTCCCTTCTGTATGGGAAGGCATGGTGGATCCGCGCGCCTACTCGTTTCAGGGCAAGGAGAGCCTGGTTCCAGTAGGGGGATGAGGATGGTTTCAGGCGATGGCCTGGGTGGTTTGTGAGCCACTCCCCTAATGAGGTCAGAGATGCTCTAGGAGGACCCAGAGCTGCTGACACTGAATGGCGGAGGGCGGGCGCCCATTGGGGCATGGGGGTCACATCCCAGCAGACAATCGGCCATAGGAACTTCAGGAAGATTGTGGTGGCGTGGGATCGCGTGTCCAGAAGCCCTAGGCCCCCTTCATTGCAGGGTCGGGCAATGGTTGAGAGGGCCATTGGTGGATGGTTTGAGCCCCAGATCCAATAGCGGAGGAGTACATTGAGCCGCGTATAAAAGGCATCTGTGAATGGGCAGACGTGCGCTAGGAACCAGACTTTGGAGAGGAGGAACACATTGGTCATCAGAGCTCGACCCTGGGGGGTGATGTGCCGCCAGTTCCAGCTGGCAATCCTGGAGTTAACTGCTGCGAGGAGCAAGTCCTCATTGTCTTTTAGCGCAACTCCTTGTTGGTTGGTGAGAACGCCCAGGTGATGGAAGGTACCGTGCACAGGTTCAATACCAAATGTTGGGGGGAAGATGGGGGAGCCGACCTGTACAACTGTTGTCTTGGAGGTGTTGACCATGGCGTTGGACGCCTTGGTGTACCTCTCAATGGTCACAGCAGCGAGGGCAACATCCCCAGGGCAGCCAAATGCAATGGCAGTGTCATCTGCAAATGCCATGGTGCGTGTGGGGGCTTTACCTGGGACCAGAATCTTTGTTAGCTTGTCCTGTAAGGAGGTCAGGAGGGGGTCAAGGGTGATGTTAAAAAGGATAGGGCTCAGGGGGTCCCCTTGCTGGAGACCTTATCCAACTGGTACTGCTACTGTAAAACCCATTGGCGCCAGGACTCTGGTGTGGAGCTGGTCATAGAGCGCTGATATCCAGCGCCTAGCTGCGGGGGGGAGATGGAAGCGGGCCAGGGAAGCATCAATATACTTCCAGGCTACCCGATCATATGCTTTCATATCCAGGAGAGCCACAAAGCCATTCACCTTACGAGAGTTGGCAGTCAAAGTCACGTGAAGGTCATTATAGTTGTCCCATAACGACCTCCCCGGAATAAAACCGTGCTGGGATGGGGAGAGGCGAGGTGACACCCATTTGGTGATGCGGTTGGCCAGAAGCTTCATGAAGAGCTTGTGGTCTGTGTTGATCAACGCTATGGGGCGCCAGTTCGCCAGGTTCTCACGGTCTGACTTCTTGTGAATGAGGGTCGTGATTGAGCCTCTGGAGTTGGGGAGGACCTCGCCATTCACTAAGAGTGCAGCGAAGAGGTCGTGGAGGGTTCTGGCTATCACTGCAGGTTCCAGAAGATACACCTCGAAGGGTATTCCATCTGGGCCTGGGGCTTTAAGCCGTGGGGATTTAAGAAGTGTTTTTATCACCTCCTGGATGGAAATAGGCGCCAGTAGAGCCTCATCAGCCCGTGGGTCAATGGGTGGCTCTGGAGACCGCCACAGGAAGTCTTGGATGTCCGATGGGTCCACCTGGGTGGCATGGAAGAGGCTGCAGTAGAAGCGATGTAGTTCCTGCGTGATTTCCTCCTTATATGAAGTGGTTGTAGTGCCAAGCTTCAGTGCAGTAATATCCTGTGCTGTTGACTGGGCTTTCTGTTTCTGAAAGAAGAAGCGGGTGGGGCATTCCCATTGAGCATAGTAACGAGATGTTGTAAAGTTTGCTGCCCGTTCTTCCTGCAGTGTGAGCTCCAAGAGGAGTGCTTCCTGCGCCGCTTCCCAGTCTTCCAACCATCTGGGAGAGGGCGAAGGCTGGCAGTTTCACTCCAGATGTCTGATTCTAGCTTCCGCCCTTTTGACTCTGGCGCGAGCTGCAGTCATCTGGCCTTTGGCACAGTTGTAAGCAACACGGGTGATGCCCTCCTTGGTCACTGCCCATCTAGCCTTGTGGTCAAGCAGGTGGGGTGGGGGGAGGTGAGAGTCTCCGGATGGTCATAGACAGCTTCTCCTTAGTGAAGGGGTTGTTGAGAAGAGCTGGGGCAACCCTAGGCCAGAACCTACGCGACAGTCTAAGCGTGGTGGTGAGGACAACGGTGAGTGACCTGTGATCACTCAGATGGTTGTCACGAGAGATGGGAGAGGAGACGCGGCCAATTATCAGGGGGCCAATCAGTGCCATATCTATGCGTGACGCTGACTGGAAAGCTCCTCCATCATACTGGATCCTAGTCATGCAACCTAGGCCAGACGCGGAGGGTGGAAGCGCATCTATAAAGCCACTCAGGCGAAGGAAATCCTGGAGGCGACTTGATCCAGGGCGTTCCTTTGCTGCAGGGGGTAAGAGTCACGGACGCGACTTATGGTTGTGTTGAAATCTCCTTAGAGGACTGTATTCCGTGGGAGATTGAGTTGGACAAGCTCTTCCAAGAGCTGATTTTGCTCCTGACCTGCATTAGGCAGGTAGATGCTTGCAGCGAAGAAGGAGAAGTCAGGTGTGGTGAGTTTGGCCAGTATGAGGCTACTTAGATATTGTGAAAAAGAATGGGTTTTAACCCGTGGATTTAAAACAATAAGGGCGGAATGGTTTGTCCAAAAGGAGTTGCCTCCAAACTGTTCATTTCATGCAGATTGTTTGTGGGAGAGGATATGAGGCTCCTGGACAGCAGCAATGTCAATTTGTGCTGACCTGAAGTTGCAGAGGAGGCGGGCTCTCCGCTTAAAGTCCCGCAACCCATTTGCGTTGATGGATTGCAGGGCCAAGGTGCTGCCATGGGGACTCATAGCTGTTCCCCTCCATATCCTGGGGGGTTGCCAGCGCTTAAACCTGCTGCTGTGAGGCGGCTAGTTTTGAGTCCTTTAGCTTGACTATTAACTGCAATCCATGAGGAGCGTCGAGGGTTCTGAGGGGAAGGGGAAGGTGGGGGGGCGGAAGACCCAGTAAGTCAGCCTAGGATACTGCCCCCGCTCCGTTGCAGGGGAAGGACCTGAGGGTGCTCAATGGTGACCTCCGCGGTGTCCCCATTTGATGAGTCTGAGTCCATATTCACTTCCTCCAACACTGCAAAAGATCCGCGTGAAACAGACCGTGGGGTTGGGGTAGGACTCTTTGAGGTGGCACTTCTACTCAGGCCGCGGGTTGCCAGTCCTTGCTGGTGGGCATAGCTCCATTGGGAGCTAAGGGTTGATGCGATAAATCGCTGGTGGAGGTTGGTGGGGGTGCCGCGGAGCCCTGAGTGGGGGTGGCTGACGAGGGGCACCCTGTGGGAGATGCCTTGAGCTTGGTGAGAGAGGGAGTTGACTCTGGGAGATTGGAGGGGGTGCCCACTGGAAGGGGGCATGAGCGCGAAGGTATCCCATACCAATAGTGGGGTTAGCTGTTTCAACTGCTAGGCGTAAGGCCTCAGGGGACAGGTCTTGAACGGGAACCCATTGTGTGGGTTGTGGAATTGCTACTGCGGCCACGTGGGATCGTTTTTGGCCTGGTTTAGGCCCCTGGGTTGTGGCTAAGAGGGCTTGTTTTCGAGCTGTGCAACCACTATACAAGTGTCCAAGGGCGTTACACCATGAACACCGGGGGCGCGCCTGATCAGGGTCGACAAAAAAGATCTCAGGGCATGCCCCAACTACCGCCACACGAGGAATAACCTCAATGTTGCGGGATACAGTGAGGGAGGGGATGAACGACGCCCTAGCAGTGCGAGCTCTTTGAGTGGGAGCATAGTAAGAGGGGACGCTAAAGTCCACTGAAAGAACAGACCCAAACTCCATTAAACCACGATGGAGCGCCAGTTTAAGAGACTCAGGATCAACAGTCGTTGGTAGGTTGGAAAAAGTAACCCATGAAATTTTCTCCAGGTGAGAGCATGTATGGGAGATGCGAAGAGATCCACGCAGAATAATGACCTGGAGGGTGGCAGCATGGTCAGCAAGGGCAGCTTCAGTGAAGCCCACATCGATTTAGTGGCCCTCCACTGATTCATGGATGGTGGTGTTAATTGGGAATGTCTCCGCAATCGCTGCAAAGTATGAGAAGTAATCCTCCATATAGAATTTAACAGGGTTATGCCCATAATAAAGGCGAATTGCCTGGGAGAGGGTTGAGCGAGGTAGAGCTTTTTGCGCTCTAGTTTCGGCCCATTTCTTCTTAACATCAGCAATAAACGCCACTTCACGGGGATCAGCTTTGGGTAGCGTTGGTGCAAGAGGTTTTTGCCATGCCCCAGTGGCTCCTTTGGTACGTTTGTTTGCTTTGGGCTGCAATTGCGGGTTGAGTGTGAGCTGGTGGTTTGGACAAGTTTGTGGAGTTCCCTTGTTGCTGGAATGTTACAGCAGTTGCTGGCATCATATTAAATTGAGGGGCGGATTGTTGGGCCTCGCTAAATTGGGGAGGCGCATCCAGATTGGAATTAACGCAGCAAATTGGGAGGAGGGCGATGTTTCATCACCATCCCAATCTATTTGGGTTAATTCAGTCCAGTATTTGCTGTGATTTCATGGGCAAAACTCACTGGCTGATTGGTGAATTGGTCATTTTCAGCATATGGAGATAAAGTGCCGACTTGAGAAGTGCCGATTATGGGGTTTAAATGGGACGGGTGAGATTGGAACTGGTGTGAAGCTCCAAAATCTGAACCATTTAAATCCCCATTGGAAGAGTAGATTGTCCCAATTTGGTGCTTAGTGAACCAGAATGTGCAGCTAATCCAACCTTACATCCGAGGGTTTGGGGGCCAGGTAATTGTTGGGCCTCGCTAAATTGGGGAGGCCCATCCAGATTGGAATTAACTCCAGCCAATTGGGAGGAGGGCGTTGTTTCATCACCATCCCAATATATTTGGGTAAATTCAGCCCGAGTATTTGCTGTGATTTCATGGGAAAAACTCACTGGCTGATTGGTGAATTGGTCTTTTTCAGCATATGGAGATAAAGTGCCGACTTGAGAAGTGCCAATTACGGGGTTTAAATGGGATGGGTGAGATTGGAACTGGTGTGATTTTCCAAAATCCGAACCATTTGAATCCTCATTGGGAAGAGTAGATTGTCCCAATTTGGTGCTTAGTGAACCAGAATGTGCGGCTAATTCAACCTTACATCTGAGGGTTTGGGGTCAGGTAGCTGGGTATCGCCCCTCATGGAGGGAGCCAGAAACACGGCGTCAGCAATAATAAATGGGGCAGAATTAGCTGACACAATGGGGGAGGTGAATGCCTGGATGGGCTGATTTGCATTCAACTGAGCAGACGCCATTAAAACAGTGTGGGTGATGGCCTCCTTGGTTGGAGGGGGCCCAGCGGGTTGGTGGGAGGCAGCGCACACAGAACTGTTAGGTGTGTAGGTTGCAGAAGTGCGATCAGGTGAAGTGGCGCTAGTTGAAGTAGCTCCAGGTTGGGGGGTGGTGCCTGCTTTCATGGCCGCTGCTTGAGAGCAGGTAATTCTGGTTGACCCTGAGGTGGGTAACCGAGGGTTGTTTCGTTTAAGGGTGGTGCTGGCTCGTTTGGCAGAGCCTGCGGGTTCTTTTGCGGGGTTTCCCGCCATATTTGCTAATAGTTTTCGTAAATCTCTTTAGTGGAGCTAAATTTCAGGCTGAATTGAAGTTTAAAAGTGATGCTTAGCAGAAAGAGGCTGTGTTTGATTGTTTATGTGACAATTAAAGTTATGAAATCAATAAATATAGTTCAAATAAAAGCATGAGAAAAATGATGATAAGGTGAAAGTACTTAATTTTTTCAGAGCATGAGGAAAAAGCAAGATATCAAAGATAACCAGAAAAGCCTTTATTAGACGTGCCTTAGATGTTATTTTACCATCTAATTTAAAGCATCTTGATGGCGACTCAAGACCAAAGGTCAAGTAGATCCTTTGAAATTAAAGAGGAGAGAAAGTAAAAAAGTATATTGTAAAAGGGCATAAAACTTGATGAGGGACACTCTAAAAACTGCATATAAATCAGTCCAACCAAACATACCTCATTGTTCAGAGGATATAAGTTTACTTACTAATTTAACATTTTGTAAATAATATCTTTGATAGTTTACGAAATACATATCTAGTGAATATATTTTAAATTTAATTATCTTCAAGCTTTTAAATTAGTAGTCTATCCTTATGCCCTTAGAGTAATCAACATAATGGGAGATATGAATGATAAGGAATTACCCAAACCAGAATCTTACCGCCTTGGGTTCTGCTTGCTTAACTCTGGGTATTTTAAACTTGGGTGTTAAAAGGGGTTATCTATTGCACAGATCTGACACTAACCACCTAGGCTTAAACTTCCTGAGAGAGCTGTAAGCCTGACACTCGCACACCAACTGTGCATCTTCTTTAATATTAATCTTATGTACGTTATAATCTTCCCTTGACCCAATGGAGCTTATCTCAACCTCTTTCCTTGCAAGCCTAACCTTACAAGGAAACCTTCTTAAAACGAGTGTCTTCAACTGTAGTATACTCAAGACTGGAAACTTGCAGTCAATACTTTTACTTAGTTAAAGTAAAAAACCAAATAAAGGACAAACTTAAGATTCTGTGAAATAGACTGTTTAGTCAAGTTAAAAACTTAGTATTTCTATACTAAATACTATAAAACGGGATGTAAAATAATAATTTGAGAGTAAATTGAAAGTGGATTGGGAAAATATTGAATCTTATTCAGGAACTTCGGTGCAGTCTCTTCTTTAACTGATTTCTCTCTTGGGCACTCATTTTCTCAAGTTTCTGAATTTGTGCACTGCGGCAGTGTGTGGAGCCCACATTATTATGGTCATTGGCTCTGTGGCTCCTGTACACTTAGATGGAGTTTAAGTTTTTATTAACATTGTTGGACTTAATTTCCTGGCTGCTTGATGGGACCGTTTTTCTTTCATTTCAATTGTTTTCCTTTTTGATGTTACTCAAATGACTATTTCCTTTTTGGGAGCATATCATTTAAAGTTTTGTCATCGCTGGTTTGCATCTCTTTAATTATTGGATCTTCTATCATTTCATCTATGACATTATTGCTATCACATTTTTGCAGCCAATTTGATTTTTAATATTACCATTTTCGGAGCTAAACCCTTTATGTAATCATTCTCATGCTTTAATTGGAATTTCCTCAATTCTACCAGAGGTTGAGGATTTACTAATTTCATGGCACAATAAGTACATAACACATATTAAACAATGTAAAATCAAAAGTTTAAGTGCGCACCAAACTAAAAATTTTAGTTGTTTTTTAACCAGTAAATTGAGGTCTTTTAATAGTAATAGCAGGGCTTAACTCATAAAGGGGGCATTAACGCATTCTTATTTGCATTGTTGCTAAATAAATCAAACAAAATATTTTCCCAATATGGTGCCATGGTGGCAAGTCAAGGTGGCCATATCAGATGAGAGGGAAGGGGATTGAGGGTTTCATATGTTGAGGACCTGAGAGCACACATGAGAGCATACCAAATGGGAGTAGGGGGGTTGGCATAATGATGCAGAAGGAGAAAAAATGTTAAATTAATTTCATCAATGAGGTATGAGGTGCGCATTGCCTTGACCTACTAGGAAAGCTGTAACTCAATAACTGATAAGTACTGGCATATAATAATGATTTTAAGTTTTAGTCTGGTTTGGGGTATTGGGATAAAATTTTGGCTTGGTGCACATTGGTGAATGAGCAGCCCACAGAAAATGTGAGATATTTATTCTCTTTCCTGACTTCATAAAGGAAATTGGTTAATTAGATTAGGAAAACCCTTTGACAAGAGTCTTCATGGCCTCATGGAGGTCTTGGCGAAAGGGAACGTTGATGGGGCAGCAACAGCCAATGAAGAGCTGATGATATGATTATTTTTAAAAGCTTTTTCAAGTGCAGAAGAAGCGCTGAAGCTCTTTCTTGGGAGGCTTAAAAGTTCTAGAAGCTCAAATTATGTGACCTTTTAAGAATTTCATACCTTTATGTATATAAAATAAGGGCAAAAGGGAATGATGGAAGTTGGATTTTATCCATAAAATTAAATACTAGGATCAATTCCGCCATTTGATTATCAGCGACAACCATTTCTTGTTGGTGATCACCATTGATAACCTCAGTTCTTGCATTGATGGGCTTACTTGCCAAGTGAGATTGATCTACTTGTTGCTTTGTTGCATTTGACGATAGATCTGGAGGAAAGTTGGGTGTGAGGCTTTTTAGTTCCCTTGGAATTAAGCCTAATTATTATAGAAGCATGCAAGATGATCAGAGAAAGCTGAAAAATCTAGAAATTTGACCTAAGTATTGTGGCACTCATGGCTCAATTGCTTGGCCACAATCTTTTAGTGTACTACCCATATCATATACTAGTACAGGAAAGCTAGTATTTAATCAGCTGTTACTGAAGGGCTTTATCAAAGAAAAGGTCTTGCAAGGGATGCATATCAGGCAACAATTGTGTGTCAGATAATAGGTGCCTCATTGTAGACCAATATCAATTGGAATGGTGCACTTAGAATATCAATGGCTGGTGTCTACTTTTGATTTGCGCATACTGGGCAGTATTTGTGAGGGTAAATTGGGCTTCTGTGCTTGCCATACGTGATATCGTAGTGCAGGATCTGCCATGTGATTGAACACCCATTGTAGGAAACTAATACTTAATTGAGGCTCAAAATCTCTCACTGAGGTTGTAGATGGTATTGAGCGTCTCATCCACCAAGATGTTCAAATTGTGGGTCATATTATCAGGTTCTGGCATAAATTTTGTATTGGTTTTTTTTTACTCTATTTGGATCTTAAAATAGAGACTTAATTTATTTGTTGGAAAATTTGTTTCCCTATTTAATTTGCTCCTTACACGTCGTCACCAAGCTCATTGCTTGATTGTGGGATTCTATATCCTGTTGAATCAAGTTGGCGCCTACGCCATAGTATTTGAATAACCAGATTCTTAGCCTAAATTGTCCAGTTCCACAGCCCCAGTAGTAGTGGCTCTTTTTACAGGAGGGAAGCTTTGGGGGGTTGCCATATATTCTTATAAGGAATGCAATGAGTTTAATTTTAGATGACCTTGAATATGGGCCCAGTTGATTCCCCACGCAAGGATGGGAAGCATATAAACATCTGCACCATGCATATGAATGAATTGAACCATATCCTCTCAGCGTGGCTTATGAAATTAATTAGGCTCATACCCCTTCATGATTAAGATTGAAGAGGGTGTTGATGGTTATTGCTCCAATTTTGACTTGTGCCATAGGAAGATGTTGAGGAACATCTTCATCATGCATTCCAGCTTTGGTCTCATTTTGCACATGTGAGACAAACCAGTTTTTTGACATGATAAAAACGTTTAGCACTTTCACCTTGCCTTAGATCATGAACGTGTATTTCCATTAGGTCATTTGGGCCATCATACTGGTTAGCAGTGATTGTTCCATCTCCTCGATTGCCAAGCCTTTCTTTTTTAATTATATACCAGTTAGTGGTGCATCTAAGTTTGGTGGAGGAGATCCAGGCCAGATGGTGGGTAAAGTTAGTGGTTGCCAATCTCTACTAAAACGCCTTCTCATTTTTTAACATTTGACGCCAATTAGTAGGATATGAGAAGCTCCCAGATGTCTTAAGGTTATCTTTTGAAACTAATCCCTGCAGCTGTGTCATCAGAGTAGGGCTGTACTTTTGTAGGTCATTAGTTAGGGTGGAAAAATTCCCAGAGCTTCCTCTTTGCTACTGCCAGCAGGATGTTTGTTAAAGTTGAAAAGGATTAATAACATGGGAATGGTTTGGTGGAGGCCCTTCCGGATTAAAATAGTGTCTGTAAGTCCATTGGCAATAATAACCTGGGCTAAACCTAAATACAGCTTTGTGATCCAAGACAAAAGGTCATAAGGGATTCTGTCTGCTTGCATCATTTTGTGAAGGAAGGGACACACTATCCAATTGTAGGCTGTCAGAAATTTGTCCTCCTGGCTTTAAGAAAAGAATGTTTTGTGTCAAAATAGGCCAAAAGGGGGAAATGTCAAACTTGTACAAGTTCAAGATGATGATAAAGAGCGTTAAGTAATAATAACAATATTATTGGCCAAAAGGCCCTGGTCAATTCTCAATGGAACCCCATATATTGAGGTAACATTTTTACAAATAGTAAACAATAAAATAGCACATATTTGGGCAGTCAGATTGCTCCAACCCTGTGGGGGATGCAAGGAAGTCCATTGGAGGTTACTCTCTGAGCCATGTCTAGTTTGAATAAAACACCTAAGCAGGGACCACCCCTTTAATAGGCTTGGTGTGGATTCCTCAAGGTACAATTATTTTCTCAAATGAAGATTGGAAAAAATAATAGATTGCTACCCCAAATGTTCATCTTGTCTAAAAATAACTCTTTATTTTTCGTTCAGTTTAAGTGAAGTGTTATTTCTGAGCTCTAATAGGTCAAATTTACATATTCCCTAATCTGGACCATACTAAGCTAATCCAAATTCACCATTGAATTCCATCCAACCCTTTATAAAATTTAAATATTGAGAGGCAAGATATCAAGAGGGTTTGTTTATTTACCTGGTGCTGAAACTAATAAAAAAATAAAACAAGCTTTTCGTTTATAAGTGTTTTTATCTTAAAGTTTGAGTTGGTTTGACCTTGGGACAAATATACCACACTGAGAATTTTTCTAGACAGTACAGGTTTCAAACTCAAAACCTGAAATAGGGTAGAAGAAGTTTTACCTTCCAGGCTAACCATTCTTTAGTTTTTTGTCTTTAATATCAAAAACTAATTTGTGAATCCAGCGTAAAACAGCACCAGCGAGCCAAAAAAATAGCTGGATTCCCGCATAGGCCTTCTATATTTAAATCTAAAGATAGCTATCTTGGATCCTTTAATGTCCTGCAGGAGGTTTTGAATTTTGCTGATGCTGTCCCAGAATGTATGCCCCTTGATGAACCCGTGTTTGGCCTTGTGGAGGGTGTGCAGCACCATGGTCATAAGGCAGTTGGATAATATTCTTTATTAAGAATATATGTGGCATTTGAAAGGGCTATTGGGGGCTAGTTTTAAAGGTTCCACTAGATTATCTTCTTGTACAGAAGCGCAATCCAGGTCTCCTGGCCCCTGAAAATTGGAGTCTGGGCTTCAGAAATTTGTTGAACTTAGAGGTGAGTACTGGCATGATTCTGTCACAGAATGCATCTGACACCTCAATTCACATGTTTTGGAGCCTAGAGCCTTTCCCTCCTGTAGACCCCTTCAAAGCTCATTTTACTTCTGCAACAGTAATTTCAGTGGGGAGGTTCCACTTATCTTTGGACAAGCATTCCCCTAGTGCCACCCTGGCAAAGTCAATGAGGTGTTTAGTTACCAATCTATTGGTTTAGTATTATCAGAAATTTCTTTGTAGAAGCACTCAATTTTTGTGTTTGATAATCGTTGAATTGGTGAAAACTTTGCTGGAGGGGTTTTGATCTACCATATTTTGTCCAAGGATTGGTAGCTTTAAGTATCGTCATTCTCTCTTTAGTCATCATCCACGTTGGTCTGATTTTGGTAGGGGCATTTGTTCAGAATTCTGTATCTTGATTGTTTAAAAGAACTTATTATGGTTGTGCATTGTCCAATAGTTACCTCACCAGTCTTTGCTGTCCCACCACATGAGCCTTAGGGTGACAGGAAATCCTTTAGGTGTTTCACGGTGGCAGTTCTCTTGTAGGATAAATCTTTTTATACTTGAAACTGTCCCATTTTAGCTTTTCCATATTTTTTTCCCAGCGTTTGAGGGGATCCATCATAGATTGCTGATTCAGGTAATCCATGATTTAATCAAAGTCATTTATGATAGTCTGCTGACATTAATGCCCCAGCATAGAGACTAAGATCTGCTACTTGTGATATTTTGGGGATTCACCCAGGTTAATGGCTACTTGTAAAATCAGTCATTTGGTCACTCTTTTCATTTATGCTAACCTTGTTGTTTAAGAGCATAGACTTTAGGTCAGATGAACCCAGGACGAGTCTATCCTGAGATCAATCATTGAAACTCCCTTGCTATCATAAGTCCATCTTGTAAGATTTGCTGGGTCGTCTTCCTCTTTGTCTATCATTAGGCACACCTGAGGATAACAGGTATCCCAGCATACCATTAGCCTTACTGTAAGGTTGTGCACTCATTAGGAAAATATCCAGACTCACATTCGTTTAACAGTTAAGGTCTTCAGCTATAGCTATGGCCTCTTCAGTTTGCATCTCTAACTGAATTTTTCAAAAATTGGGTTTTTTGGGTCTTCAGCAATGCATAAACTGCAATCACCCAAAGACTTTTGCCAGTGTCCCTAAAAGTGACCTTGGCTAATAAGATCTGACTGTCGTTTTGTCTGATCCACAAAATCCAGGTTTGGGTTTTTATTTAAAGTGACAATTATGACATGATTTGTCCATAAAATTTTGTACCCAAAGTTCAGGGACCATGGGTAAATAGTTGGATCATGATTTGAGTAATCCCAATTGCTTATGGCTATAGGTTTGTGTAGCAAAAAAATTAGTCATTTGTTTGTATAGTTTGTTTTCAAGTGGTTGTTTTGCCTCACCCTGGTTTGCATGTTAGCCTTCCGCCTAGCATTTAATGTCATGACAATTAATACAGGCTGCCTGACCCACAGGTTAAAGCTTGTCCAAGTTATAGTTTTAGTCTTGGAGGAAAGCTGTTTTTTAAGTTTTAGTGGGCGCAGAGGCTAGGCAAGGATAGTCAATCATTCAAAGCGGTGGTTTATTGGAACAGATATATTGTTACTTGCCATTTTGTGCACCAGGAATATTGTTGTTGTCATAAAATTGATACGACTGAGCATTATGCCTAATCTAATTCATATTAGTTAGTTGGCAGGTCAGCAAACAAAATATTGTATTATAATTGATCAGAATTAAGGTATGGCAGTTGATCACTGCCATTACAAATCTGTTAGATAAATCCAGATAAACATAAATGATTCACTAGGAATCCACTTAATGAATCAATTTTTGAGATTTACCAGTTCAGTTGTGAGATTTGAACCCAGCGACATGTTAGATATAGCGTAACCAATCCAGTACAATCTGATCATTGACAATGAAGTTCCCGCTAGTTAACATAAAAGAAGCAACAAAAGAACTAAGGAAGGGGTTTTTGGACAGAGTACCAGCAGTGCGGCTCTGATGGTGTAAAATTACCTAGGGAGAATTTAAAACTATTGGCAGTGTGACTCTACTGTTAATAAAGATAATTGCTATAAAAAGCTCATTGTTTCAATTTTAGATTTATTATATTAAAGGAAGGCAACTACACTATTGCCCTCCAGTTGTATCTTGGCATTTAGCTCCTGGGCAACCTTCTTCCAGATTGCACTTATCTATAGATGCTATCCACTGGAAAGTGATAGTGTTGCTCACTACAGGGGGACCATTGATCAACTTATTAAATAATTCAATATTTTCAAGCAATGGCGCAACTGGTTCCCCTTGATGGGGCATTACCCCAGTTTATTGAGTTATCATAATATGTGGAACTGAAACTTGCCTTGGATACAATACTTCAGGCTAAAAAAAGGATTTTCTGAGAAAATAAGGGTCTAAAGGATCAGCTTGACAAGGACTTCCACTAACTGCACCTGACAAGTTGCTAAGCAATCAGCTTGCTGGCCAATTGGACAACACTACAGAGTGGCTGTACTGTGCTGAGCGTAAATTGAATAGTAGTGCTGGAGAGGGAGGGGTATGCATTGACAAGCTGTCCCGTTTAACCACAATGGAAACATACCGAGATTTTTTAATTGGTTTAAATTTGCAGTAGAGAGGGCTTCCAATTGGTGGAAAGCTAAAATGTTGTTACCCACTCTGGATGTTGAGAGAGCTGACCAGGTCACATGTTACTAAAGAGTAGTACTGTAATGTATCAAGAGATGAAAGAGACTGTGGTCCACCTGTTTGGGGGTGTGGCAAAAATAACGTGTCACAAGGCAGAGATTTTGACGATACAGTTTCAAAAAGATGACTCATTGGTGGAATTTGTGGAGCGGTTTACAGCTGATGCTCATGTGTTGGAGGAAGCAATTATATTAATTAATGAGGAAGTGGGCATAGAGATGTTAGCAGCTGGTAAGCCATTTTGAGAACTGTATAATGCTATGAACCACATTCTTCAATACAATGTGGAACTATTAAAAATCATCAATTGCTTACGACATCTATCACTTTTAGTGCTCCCAATGTGTAATGGAAAGCCCCCGCAACTGCTTTCATATTCCTTTAAGAAAATGGACACCAAAGACTTGGGTATAATATGTTGGTTAATCCTCGTCCACTTAACGCTCTGGTGGTCCTTTCCATCCCCATTATTTTCAATCAGCTTGTCCTTGGCCGAGTTTTAAAATTCATCATTTAATTTTTGACCCAAACCTATGGGTGTAATACAGAGATGAGTGCTGTTTACAAATGCTTGTTTCTCATGCAGCAAAAGATGCCGTTATGCAGCTAGCTGTCCAGGCAAACTGAATGTCTATGCAATATCAGTTGCCCTGAACAAATATGAAAAAGTCAAGTGTATTAGGGACAGGACGCTCTTCTTCCACTAATTTAAACCTATTTGTCATAATGATTCCCACAAGTCAAATTATGTTGGCCCTGGTACACACCCTGACGATAAATTATATCAATAGATCCCCTTGGTATATTGGCCTCAAACTGAGGGAGAGCCCCAATAACGTAGACTCAAAGTTCCGCCAAGATGTGCAAAAGCTGTATGCCTGGCAAATCCTTGAATGGAATGATACAGTCAAAGGCGGACCTTCAACAAAGATTGCAACCCTAAAGGGGGTGACCGTGGCAATCCTAGTAAAAATATTCCCAGGAGTATCCTCACGTTGACGCTGGTATTATCACTTTTCTGGATAACTGAAAGCCCTTGGATGTATATGCAATACACACCTATGGTATCTCCTATTTGGAGTGTACATACTATGATATTTTTGTGCAATATACCAAATTCTGGGTTATTATAGATACTGACGCTCCTGTCAATATTATATCCACCAAGCTCATGGCTAAGCTTTCACTGAAGCCTGATGTGGAACGCCAAGTAGTGTATGGAACTGCATGGGCACAGAACACTGTGTTGGAGGGCGCATACAGTGCATAGCCTTTGAGGTTCAGGTTGGTTAGTGCATCTGCTCCCGCTGTGGTTTGCCTGATAATAAATACAACATGCTGATTGGCGCTGCATTAATGCAGCGATTTGGGCTGTGGTCAATATTGTGGAAGAAACCATCAGTATCCTGTGACAACAGATACCATTATCTTTACCTCCAGTGGAGTTCCAAAGGACCCAATCTGCTCTAGTCAGATCAGTATAGCTTATAGCAAGGATTAATTTCTGTTCAATATTTGCATATGAAGCAGAGGACCAGAGCCCTTCTTAGCCAGATTTATTATTACAAAGGGTTTCGCTATGGCCGAGAGTGCTTTAAGCATACCTTATGGGCATCAGGTCTTAATAGGGACAAAGCTTGAAATAGATTTACCTGAAAGGCTTTACAGGAAAATGTAAGACCTACCAGAAATCATGGCTTGAACCCCATGTGGCTCCAGGGATAATGTTACCAGGACATGTAGAAATGAAGGTAAAGCTAGAAAACCTACAGAAGGAGGCTATGACAGTCCAAAGTCACTAAGTGGTGGAATATTTACACCTGGCTTCTATTGATGAAGTCCACCATATATATGATTTTGAGTCTTGGGATGACCCTGACATACCTGAAAAACCTCATCTGGCATAATGACAATGGTTCCGAGGGAAACTATGACTGGGCTTTCAGAGGAACAGAAAGATAGGGCGATGGGCCAGTTTGACAAATACTGAGATATTTTTTTCTTCCAATGACCGCAATTTAGGATGCACATGTGGGGTGGTGCATCAGGAAGACACGGGAGACCACCCTCTCATTTGGTCACAGCCCATCTGGCGCTCCAAGTCTGTGGAGGAAGTAGTCTCCAATAAGGTAGACAAATTGATTGAGATGGGGATGTTAGATCCATCCAAGAGACCATGAGCATTGCAGGTGCTAATTGTGAATAAAAAATGGCACAAACCGGATGGTCATTGACTACCAGAGGCTTATTAGAATCACAAAGAAGGATTCCTATCCTCTCCCATGGATTGATGACGCTTTAGATTGGCTAGGAGGCGCTAAATACTTCTCTGCCATGGACTTGATATTGGGGTAATGAGAGATTGAGTTTCCAGTGGTGGAACATGAGAAATGTGCTATAATCGCCTAAAAAAGGGTTGTTCCAGCCTACACATATGCCACAGTATTTGTGCAACGCCCCTGCTACATTTCAGCATGCTATGTGATTAATTTTGGGTGAACTGAAGCTTTCCTGCATTCTAGTCTACTTTGATGATATCAATTTGTTCTCGCGGACAATCAAGGAACATCTGGACCATTTGGAACAAGTGTTCCGCCGCTTTGCTGACGCTAACATCAAGATCAAGCCTTGAAAGTATCATTTTTTTGGAGCAATTAGAATACCTCATGTTTGTAATGGACTCAAAAGGACTTAAACCATGACCAGAAAGGTTGGATGCCATACATAAGATGATTTGATTGGCAATAGCGAGATGTCCAAGTGTTTTTGGGGACGGTTGGGTACTACCAATGTCAATTATAACTTCGTTTGTATTGGGGACCGCTCTTTTAGTTTTAAAAAGAAGATGCCACTTTTGACTGGAATGAACAATGTAAAAATGTTTTTGATGTCTTGTGGACCACATTGGCGAGTGCATTCACTTGCAATATCCTAAATTTTGAAAAACAATGTATAGTGCAAATGGATGACTCTCTTTCCGCCATAGGGGAAGTATTATCCCAGAAGGATGATAACGGCGTAGAGCACCCTGTCACATTTTGTAGTTGAAGCTTAAACTGTTATGAATGTAATTCACCGTGACTGAGAGGGAGTGCTTAGCAGTGTTATATGCATATAACCAGTTCTGGGTGTAGCTTCATGGGGTGAAATTCCAAGTAGTAATGGATCATCCATCCTTGCGTTGGCTGCAGAATCTTAGAGAACCTGAAGGGTGGTGTTGGAATTTTTGCCCATATTCCCAGCCTGCTAAATTACCATAAATCGCTAGGGGATAATTCCCAAAGGCGAAGTGAATTGGAAATTGGTTGTCCCAAGTTTCAGAGTAACTACATTTGGGGGATTTTGGGATATTCGCCTGGTTGTATCTGTCAGGGATCGATCCAGACAAAAACTTAAGATCTCATCAGGTGGAGTTGCTGACGAAATAGGGGAATCTGATAGTGATTAACTATCAGTTGTACCAATTTGGAATTGGTTGGGTTTCATCACTGACTGATTGGGAATGAATACCAAGTTGCAAGGCGAGTGATGCTGCAGCAAAACGTGAGTTAATCAGTTAGTGTGTGACCTGCCTTAATGAGTAATAAGTCACATAACCTAAGCAGGTCGCTAGCCAAATATGGTTGGTTCGCTTGGATCAAGAGGAAAACTTTAGGGACACATATTCTGACTCTTTCCATTTAGGTCTCGAGGATGTCCAATGACAAAATCCTAGCCAGGATGGGGAGGACCATCTCTGCTAAGACAAGGATGGGTGAATCAATGGCAATAGCTGCCGTTTCATCAAAGAGGTGTAAACTGAGGAATAGATGACTGAATCCTCACTATAAATTCCCTAGAATTCACCCCTAATAAAAAAACAGATAATACAACAGTAGTTTATCAATATAGTTTTCATTCAGTATATAGTTTAGTAGTAAACTATTATCAGCTTTCAATTGTTCTATTCTTCTAAAGGATATTATTGCTGTGTGCAATAATTGGGAGACTCTTAGAGAAAAGAGTAAAGATATGAGCAGGGATCTAGAGAAGAAGGAGAAACAATTTTAGATTGCTGCCAACTGTGTGTTGGACCAAAGAGACATGTCACAAGGGAATCTCAACAAAGATCAGTTGGACAGAATGAGGGAAATCATTAGATCATGAAATCTCAAGTATTTTAATTGAGAATACTGGCCTAGCGTTGGGCTGAGATATAAGAATACATACTCAACTATGGATAATAGTCGTCATACTATTGTCAACTGATAATATAATATACTATACAATGTGGACGAAGTGCACAAGAAACTGAACCTGTGTAGTAAAAAGATTACTAGGGTTGTTTGCCAATAATAACCAAACCAGTAAATTTTTACAAGTTGTTGCTCACTACAGGGGTGTAGTTGAATGGAAGAACTTAGAACATGATGTCCTATTAAGATGTTTCCAATCTTGGAAATAAGTTACTGAAGGAAGTAACAAAGATAGAACGTGAAGTATCACGTTCATTGGCGTTCAGCCAGCTCAGAAGTGGAGCTTTAAGTGAAGCAAATAGAAAGATACTCATTATAAGGGAAAAGGACTTGCAGCCTAGATATGGAACTATCTAGTGCTACAAGGAAATCTGTTCCACCAAACATCTACTTGAGATAAAGAGTATCAGCAGGGCCAACTTGGGTTGAAATTGGGTCCTCTTTAAATAGTCTCAAGG
>JAKSZP010008760.1:0-23788 GCA_022478985.1 Massospora cicadina | reverse complement strand
GGCTCTTGGTCAGGTGTTGCATTCAGATTGTATAATTCATCATATCATATTTTTGATAGGGAGAAGATTATGTAAAACGTATCAAATCAGATGAGAATTAGTATTATTTAGGTTGATAGTTGGGCAGATTCTTGATCCTTACCCTTTTGTGGTTTCATCTTAATTTACTTTCTAATGTTTTACCTAGTGTAATGGTCATCTAACATTTTAATGATCCTTCATTTCAATTATACAGAATTTCATTTAGGTGTATCTTGGGCTCAAATAAGTCCAATAAATTTTCCTAGTGTCAATTTTAGCTATATCACCTATCAGTTTTTCCATACAAATAATCAATGTGAACTCTTTAACCCAATTCTTGGGTCAAGGCATCAATTCTCTTGAGGGAGTTGATTGCTCAGTATTCTTTACATCATGTCCAATATCAGTATATCCAACATGGATGTAGAGTGGTCAGAAATATTTCTCATCTGAAAATAGGAAGACTGGTGCCACCACCTCATACTTAGGATTATCAAGCAAGACAGATTATCCAAAGCACAGAGATGCTCTTTAAGCCTATAACAAGCTTGATGGAGGGCAAATGGTTATTGGACTACCCAGATATGTGAGGACTTTGAAGTTTCAGCAAGAGTAACGTTCCATTTGTGTAGATTAGCGGTCAGGCCATTTAACCAAGGAAAAATCAATGAAGATAACTTCAGCTTTATTATCAACGATAGCATTGATAGCTTCATTGGTGATCTTTCCATTACAGTTTTTGCACTTGGTGGTGAATGTGATAACTAAGTAAAAGTAAGGGTTTACCCCATTTTTGTTAAGATTTAAAAGATGTGTTGGATTGGGGAACAGGTTGTAGGTTTGCTCCACCTCTTCCATGTTGCAGGTCATGAGGTTCCTCTTAAAAGAATAGTGCCTCTGATGCAGGCAATTGATTCCAACAGCAGCCAGGTTCTCACTATGAGCGGAGGTGCTTTAGTTGTGGAGGCCAGGATGCGAAGATGGGACTTCTCTTGTGAGCTTAATATATTTTGATGCTCCACGTGGTTAGCTAGGATATCCCTTCTCCAGTCTCATTACAAGGTAGGTGGCCAAAGTGGCTCTAAGTAATTCAGGGCCCAAGTTATGATTAGATATATGTGGAATCTCCATGAGAGGAGCTCAGGCAGACTGGGCCAAGATGCAAAGATGTGCAGCATATTCTGTCACTGGTAAGGTGCTCTGTTGTAAGGACAGTAGCACAGATCAGGTTGTGACAAGGGAAACCTGTCAGGGAAACTGGAGCGCAGGAGGTCGCTGGAGGGAAAGATACAGGCCAAAGGTGACTCAACAAGGCCAAGTGACCCAACAAAATGAAGAGACGTCCTAAATGGTCAGTATTGTGTTTCCAAATAGATCTGTGGAACAAAACGCACACCAAACTGGCCACAATCATTAAGGACATAAAGCCCTGGGAGCTGGGAAGGGTGGCGAAAAATCTAGGTCAAAATGCAGCAAAATAGGAGGAGGCGGAGCCGGCGGAATAGGTGGCGGAGTAAGTGGAGGACTCAGGTACAACAGTAGGGGCAAACCAGAGCAGAAAATGAACTCCAGCCATCACAGATTGTCAGAGAAGTATATATTTTTTGAAAAAAACCAAAATACAGGAAATGTGCCCAAAATCCTAAACTTTATTAGAATGATTGGTTTATCTGAGAAAAGAAAAGCCTTTCTCATCTTGGGACTAAATTTATAAGGGGTTGCTTCACAAAGATTCCATTGGTCATTGGAATCTAATATGAGCTACAAATTCGTCGTTTTTCAACAAAATCAAAATTTTTCAAATTTGGCAAGTTTTCAAAACCTCATATCTTGTGATTTTTTGGGTCTTGAGTTCGATTCCCGCCTTGGCTTGTGTCTCAATTAAGCCGTTTTCCTCAGCCCTGGCTGGCAAAGCCAAACCCCATTTTTTGTCAATGACCTTAGATAGGTCATTAGTAAACCTTAGGGGTTCTGGTCTCCTCCCCAAAGGCTTGTTGGACTTGGCTTTATAAGGGCGATTAATTCCAGGAAGTATGTCACTAGCTGTGACAAAACGTTAGTGTGATTCACAGTGGATCAGGTTAATATATTATTTTAGTGAGGAGGGTAGTCAATTTAATGCCTGAGATTCAACACCCAGGTAGACAGTTTAGCGGGAAAGGTGGAGATGAGCATGTCCACCTGCTCATGAAGGGGCTGTGACACCCCAACAACATGCTGGAAGCAAGCGCGGAGTTGGATCCATTCCAAGGAATTTCAAACTTGGTCAGCCTCAGTGGTCATAGTGAGAAGGATAGATATCCTTCAATTAGAGGACGATAGCATGGGAACTGGTAACTGTGGTTGCAAAGCAGCGGAAAATCTGCAGAAACATAAAGGAAAAAGAATATGACCATCACTAAAGTGGTGATGTTAGTGTACTAGGCAGGAAGGCTTAAAGGCTCAGGTTTTGCAGTGCATTATAAAGATAGAAACAAAGTTGGTAAAAAATTTTTTTAATGTCATGGTTCACCTCCATAAGTTGCAAGGCAATACTGTTGGGTAGACACACACATGTGCACGCCCAAGTTAAGGTATTTCCAAGAACCAGAAAATTGGTATAACTACACATAGTTCTCTTGGTGGTAGGTTAGTTTACTGACAAGGTGTGGGCCCAATCCAGAATAGGATAAACGCCAGTTCCCATGGCTCCAGGATTAGAGAAGATTCTGTGGCATTGGAGGCCGTGCAGTTGGGTTCATAACTTAGAAGTAAAATCCCAGGAAACGCCAAAAAGAGTTTAAACAGTTTAGTTTGTACTGGGAGCTTTAGAAAAAACTGAAGTTTGTAAGGGAGAGTAATTACTTTATATACCTTGTCAAAATTTTTCCTAATAAATGTGAAGCCTCAACCTTGGGCTCGCAATACATTTATTTATTTTGGAATTATCAGCCTATAGTTAAAAATTTAACAATTGATATTTTATCAGGATTAAGGCCTGAAATTATTAATATTAATTTAACTAGCATCAAACAGTTAACCCCTTTTCCTACAATTTAAGTTCAAAAAGTGTGGACCCAAAATGTTTAAAAAAGCCCTCTCTTCAAGCATTTCCACTATTTTCACACATGATAATCAGTTTGTGCCCAAATAACTGATTATGTGTGAGACGTGTGGGTGTAGGTCAAAGGGTTAATAGCGCCAAAATACAGTTAAACAAATTCAGGATGAATTGTCCTGCTATTGCTTCATTGGCTGATAAGATAAGGAAGAATACCCAAACCAACATAATATCATCTTGAATTAAGCAAAAGATATATTCAACAATTAACTCATCTATATACTTCATTAACAACCTTATGTCACCTATTATATCTTACTATCTATTGGCTTCCCTATGGCAGATAATGGAAACCACTTAACTGTGTTATTACTATCTCAGTCCAGCTCTCAATGATGAAGCCTGATCTACTATAACCCTGAGCCTGAATTTTGTGCTTATACCTCCTAAATTCACAAATCTACTTCCATCCTTGCACATGGTATGCGTCTATCTCTCCTCATTTAAAAATCCTCATCTTTTATTTTATTTTATTCTTGATTCTACTCTGATACTATATAAAGTAACATTTTTTTTCTTAATGAATTTACGCTTGATCTAATATTCTTTTGTCATTTACTCTTGCCTAGTTTTATCTAGAAATTGACTGCATTATAAAAAGACTTTACTTGCTCAGGAAGCAGAAATATTCCTTGGCGACGACCTCTTTTCAGACAAGAGATTGCCTAGCGTTGACTAAAGATTTTGCATGCTTAGATAGCAGAGATTTTCCTTAGCAATAACCTCTTTTCCGCCAAGAGATTGTCTGGCGTTGACTAGAGATTTCGCTGGCTCAGATAGAAGAGATTTGCTTTGGCAATCACTGTTTTTCGCCAATAGATTGTCCTAGAGAGAAAGTCCCTTAATAAATACCACAGTTGCTAAATGACTAATATTTGTGTAGCCCTCAAAGGAACCAGCCTTCAATTTAGTAAAAAACTCAACATACCTATTCAGTGTATTTCAAGCTCTGGTTAATTTTTTATTAATAACTAGTTGAAAATGGTCGTTAGTTTACTCAGTATCAGTCCCTACAGGTTGCTCTAAGCTTTAATATACCCACAGTTAACGGCACTTAAATCAGAGATGTGGTATGTAGGTTGATATTTTCATGGTTAGTTTCTGTTTTAATCTTATTTTCTAATAGAAATCAGAGTTTCAATCATATCACTTTTGTCATGTGCATAATTCCCATAATGGTTTAATTGACTTCAAAATCCTTTGAGGATTGTTACCAACTGATGGTAATAATTTTTGTGTTCATTGAGGATTGAGGAAAATTAATTTTACTAGTATTAGAGCATGACAGGATCATTTCCTGGCTTGCCTTATTTTACAAAACATTAAGGCAATATTTGATAGGAAAAGCCTTAATTGACAACATAACTTTGAGCTATCAAAAATATTCCAGAACTAAAAATTAAATAACATTGCACTGTTATTTAATTTTAGTTTTTTGAAGTTCTATCTTGTGCACACTAAGGTATCCTTTTCACAGTTGGCACCCAGAAACCAACAAGTGAAACTCATGAAGGAAGCTCATGAAAATGAGGCTTATTTTGGCAAACAGACAACCTGGGCTAGACTTTTTTATCCTATTAATTTCTAAATGCCTACATTGAATCACAAACTATGTCATAACTTGCCATGCATATCAGACTTTGGCAAGAAACCTAATACATAGAAGCTCTTGAACCCTATATCACTAAAAAGTATTTGATATGGGGTCTCAACTTAGTAGGTTCCCTCAAAAAAGCTGAAGGCCAATTCAAGTATATCCTAGTTGCTTTAGACTATATCAAATAATGTGTGGCAAAGTAATGAAAAAAAACAGATGTCTATATAATGAAAGTCCTTGTACTCAAATATTCTTGCTGTGTATGGAATCCAGAGAGTATTTTGACCAATTTAGATCATGTGTTAGTTCAGGGAGCGCCCCTCTGCTTGGACTGGGTAGAGTTCACATTCCCTACAAAGTGGGTCCAAGAAGGGTGGCTGTCCCTCTCATCTCAAGGGAAACCTTGCCCATGTGGTAGACAAGGGATGGGTAACAGTTCTCCCTTTGAATAACCTGCCACCTGTCCCCACATTTACTTTTGCTGAATTAGTATGACGAATTGAGGGAATTAGTGACAAAATATTAGAAAGTCAGCATCCCCCATGGGGCAAAAGGTCCTCATGAAGTTGATGAGCAATGAGCCCTTGCAATTAAGGCCTGAGAGCCCCAAAGCCTGATGGCGCATACATTTGGTAAATGGAGTGTCAATTATTGAATTCTAAGCAAAACACGTCAATGGCATTGGGCTATTGGAAAATGTTGTAACTGTTTTGAAACCCATCCCAAAAATATCAAGAACAAAGACCAACAGGTGTGTACCTTCTAAGAAGAATGTGCCTAATGTCAAATCTTTAGTGGAACTCACCAATGGCATTAAGCCATCATCAAAAGTTGCCGCCAGCTTGAAATCCTCCCTACAAATATCAAGATCTTTGTTTGATAAGTTCTTCTTGGTCAAACGGATGCCAAAGTGGCTTGTGAAGGTGGGTTGGGCACCCCAAACCTGTTTTCAACCTCTTGGGACTACCCCACATGGGGTGGCATTGGGAGGTTCCCATTCCTCATTGGGCAAGATGCCATCATGCCAATTGTTGGAACTGCGGCAAATCTGCAAATTGGGCATCCATAGATGTACTGACAGCAACTTGGCCCACCACTGACAAATTTAAAATTGATATAAATTAGTTCCTTTCTCTCCCCCTCACTCAAAGTTTGCCAGGTTAGGTGAATCTTGAGGGTCCCAATCCTGAGCTTTTCTAAGCTATTCCCCAAATTAATTGTCTAATTAAGCAGTCATAAAACACTGAAGAAATTGACTGTTGATTTTCTTAAATAAAAATTCAATAAATTTTGTGACCCCCAAATATAATTTTTAGCTGTGATGAAATTTAAACCCCCATTCTGATCTCACTTCTCCCAACACCTAAAGTCTTGGGCCCTGAGGCCATGGCGGCCTGGTTTGTTGCTAGGTTATTATTCATGATTACAGCCTATTGGCACTCACTGATTAATTCTACCACAGTAAAATTTAACATCTTACAAGCAGTAGAACCTTGGGCATTTGGGCTTGCTTTTTGGTGTTCATGCATCCAGACTGGCAGGCCAATCTAAACTTTACTTGCCACTTCCATGACATCATGATTCAACAACTAATTTGTTAAGGAAATGATCAAACAAGTTGAGACCTTTTAATCACTTTAATAAAATATACAGTAGGACCTCTGTATGTTGAACTTCTATATATTGAAAATCTTTATTTATCAAATTTTTTTAAGTCCCATGAAATTTTTCTACCTACAAATAATAATAGAACATATATCTGTATATTAAAATTTCTATATATCAAACTTTTTAGGAACCATCAAATTTGATACATGGAGGTTCTAAAGTATAATATATAGTTTCAAGGATTTATGAATATTTTAAGCAGACAGTATTATATTTATTTGACTGCAACTCCACTAGTTACTTCACTAAATGGTCCAAAAGACATTTACCATTCAGTGGTATTATTACACCAACTTCCATAACAGCCAAAGGCTACCCTTGTGAATTACATTATGTTATCAGATTTCATCCCAACAACTACTCAAGAAATTAGATGACCCTGGCCAACATTGCTATCAGCTTAGATCTACTGCACATATACTAGTCTAGAAACATAAATAACAAATAAAGTTGGATTATGATAACAAATTTAACAAGTTATAAATTTTAAGTAAGAGACCTTGTAAAACTTTTTAAAAATGAATTGAATAACTCAAAGTCCAAGAAGACCCATCCTCATTTTAAGGGACCTTTCAGAGTTTCAGAAGTTTTACCCTCTGGAAACCATAGTTTGGAGGCCATCAATGGAATCCCCTACTAGTCTAATTAAACTTGAACTGTCTCAAGCTTTATCTTTACAAAAATAAATTGGAGGAATATTGCAAAATAGGTGTGCACAGGTTATTCTGCACATACCGCTTTAACTATTTTGGGCTAAAATTCATCTTGCAGATCAATAGTTTCGATTGCTTCCAAAACGAAGGAAAAACTCCATTCTTAACCGACTTTGAAAAAGGAGAAGGTTATCAATCCGACCTGTATGTTTTTTTCTTTTTTCTATGTTTGTACGCGCATAATTCTGATAATACAGGACCAATTTGGATGATCATCTTCAAAAATAGAGGATGCTTCAACTTAGGTCCCATTTTACTTTTGTAAGTATTGGTCAAGTATCTGACCATTAATTTAGTAAGTATACCAAAATGGGCTCGGAAGCGATGGATACTTGTGGGACTAATACAACTCCGGAAAAACTTAATTCCGGCATCGGTGAAGCGATAGCTTCGAAGCACTTTGATATATGTCCTATGGCTGGGGGGTATGTTCAAAATCCAGGCAGTATGAGATCATAGTGGGACGAGCTTAAATCATTATAGATGGCTATCGTTTTTACATAATTTGACCAATAAACTCATCTAAATTTGATAAAATGAATTATTTTAGATAGCGATCAATAAATTTACCATAGATTGGCTAATAAAAGCAACCAAATCGTTTAAAAATGAATTATTGTAGATGGCGATCAGTAAATTCAGCTTACGTTGACCAATAAAAGCATCTAATTTTTATAAATGAAGAATTGTAGATGGTGATCAATAAATCAGATAATTTGACCAATAAAATCAGCTAAATTTATTTTATTCGAGGTGGGCCGACCTGGGGACGATACCGCACCGATTGAGGGAAATCGAATGTTTAGGAAAGGAGGATAAAATCCGGAAAACCTCCACGCGTGGCGTATAATAGGCCAGGAACTTCATGGAACGCTTTTGCTATTCGCTATCTCGGTTCGGGGCATTGGTGCGCAACGCCAACACAGTCATAATTGTCCCCTACCCAAAGTTCCTGTACCGGAATCGAACTCAGGGAGGCAGTGGTATAGGTCCCTATTCTATCACTGGGGTATCCTCCCCTTAAATCAACTAAATTTAATAAAATAAATTATTATTATATTTGTTTATAAGATATTATATATAATATATATACAATGAGTTTTAATTTTATAGAGAAATAGTAAGGGGTCAAAAATGATATATAGAGATATTAATATTTAATAAAAAGTAGGAAAAAGAGCCACTTTTAAAAATACACTAATTTTTTGGGGGGAAAAGAACTGGGGGTAAAGTTTTTTAGGAAAAAAGAGCCTTCTCGAAGAATTTTTTTGGGAAAAAAGAACCTTTAAAAAAAGCTCTAAAAAGTACGAAATAATCGAGAAATTATGCCTCCTCAATAAAACTCTTTTTGAAGTCGGTGCCATATTTTAACTGACTTATAATAGGTATTTATAATTTGTATACTCAGTACTATTTATTCTAAGTTGCTTATATTTTACACTTGGACCCAATCCAGGCATAAGATAATTTGTATTTGTGAGCAAAATTCTATAATCCAGTTTAAAATATGGCGCTGACTTCAAAAAGGTTTTATTGAGGAGGCATAATTTCTCGATTATTTCATACTTGCTAGAGCTTTTTTTAAAGGAGGTTCTTTTTTTCCATTTTTTTATACAAATGATCACCAGATTATAAAAATATAAGGTTTACTGCTTCAAAATTATTCCATCTTATTTTATTTACGTATTTTAAATTTGGGGTTATCCACCTAAGGCGAGTAGTTCCTAATTTGATATCCAAGGAGCAGTAAACCCCAGATGTCTCAAAATACAGTAAATAACGGTGCGCTCAGCATCGGCCGTAGCGAAGTTTTCCATAATTTGGGATCTTTGGACTTAGGGGAAGTGAATTTGACTAGCTTTATCTTTAGTAAAAATTCGAAATCAAGTGGGCTTGTATTCTTTACATCAAATAGATAACCATAATCTTAACCTTTAAAAAAGACTTTACCCTCTCATTTCGCAACATCTCTTAACTCAAGGTCTTATAAAATAAAGGTTACAAAATAAAGCTTGCACTTACTTCGAATACTATCTGGCAAAATGCCTACTCCGTACAACCCACTTTCAAAACCGCAACCCCAACCTATCTTTATCGACGCGGCCGAGCTATCACCTAAACCACAAGATTCTATTTCAAGTTCAACTATCAGTTGTGACGAACTTGAGTTTCGGAAAAAGGAAGAGATCTACGTCCACCAAGTTTATCAAACAATAGCTCCTCATTTCTCAAATACTAGATTCAAAGTATTGTTTTTTAGCTATCCTTTTTGTAATGCTTCTATTGAAATAAACTTGGTTCTTAATTTACATAAATTAAAAGAAAGTAATTTTAGAAGCCTTCTTGGTTCATGCTTGATTTTTTTAACATTAATAGATATATCTTTCAGTAAAATATTTTGCTTTTTAAAAGGGTAAGATAAACATAATTTCTATAAGCGAATGTTTTTATATAACTATATTACTTTTCAAACAATTTTAAAAAGTCGGTTTATTTGGGTTTTCCAGCTGGTCGTTTATCAGACTGTTAATTTTGACTCTCTATTGGAGTTTTTAAAGTGTAAATTAAAATCACTTATGGTTTAGGATGGAATCAATAACAAGGTTGACTTTAAGAAAAATTTCGAGTTTTGGGTTGGAATCATTTAGAACTAAAAAGAAATAATTGAGTTTTACTGAAATCAAAAATAAAAATATTTAAGGGTTTATATCTTACAGCGCTTCAGGGTTATGTTGCAATTATTTACGTCTTTTTAAAGGAAGCTATTAATTAGATATATTTGTAGCCGTGGCCCGTCGTTGAGACCTTTCTAAAAAGTTTGTCCCCAGGCTCAATTGGAGCTGATGTTGGCTGTGGGAATGGGAAATATCTAGGCGTAAATTCAGCTCTTGTCACTTTAGGATCCGACAGGTGCTCTAATCTTGTTGAAATCAGCAGACAGCGTGGGCACGAGGTGTTAGTTGCAGACAACTTAAATCTCCCTTACCGTTCCAATTGCTTTGATTTTGTTATCTCCATCGCAGTTATTCACCATTTTACAACTCCAAGTAGACGCTGCAAGGCTATACAGGTCGCAATCTATTTTTATTTTACCGCTTTACGCTTGCTGCACTTATCGTACATTTTTTTACTATAAATTTTGTTTTATGATTTTGGCTTATTCTTGATTGAGTTGTGTTGCGGCTTTTTATATTAACCACCTTTGATTATTCCTCTATTGGAACTATAAGTTAAATTAGTAATTTTATCACGACGACCTAAAGTCATTTTTGAACATGCACACGCCATTACTACTTTTAACTAGTATTAATATTAGGAGTTAGCGCGTGTTCTCCGCCCGGGAGGGAAACTGTTAATCTTTGTCTGGGCTTTAGAACAAAAGGTAATAATTAGTTTAGATAAGGTATTTTGGGTTTGATACATCATAGGTCTGGTTAGCTTTGGTGGTTTTCTTTGAATAAGAGTAAGTCAGGCTGGATTACTTTAATAAGTTGTAGTGAGATAGTGCTCAATATGCTTGCCACTAAATGCAAAATTTGTGCTTTAAGTGCACGTAATTTCCATGTCCATTTAATACGTGCAGTTGCATACTTTTAATGGCCACTGTGATTATAAAAGTTGGTTCTATAAAAACCTTATTAGAGCTCCATATGTCAACTTTCATAACGCTGGAATTTCTCAAGCTAGTTTTGAATTTTTAGCATGAATCTTTTTCTTAACGTTTCACGACAAAAAGACTACTTTGAATTATGGCTTTTAAAGCTAAAACGCGCTAGGGCAAAAGGCAATTTGATCCAAACTCACCCGATGTATTGGTTCCCTGGGTTCTTCCTCATAAATTTGCCCTAGGAGAACAAGCTGAAGGAAGTGAATCTCAAGTCTATCAGCGCTACTATCATCTTTTTCAAGATGGGGAACTCCAAGAGCTTGCTACCTCTGCTCCGTTGGATTTATCTGATCATGGCTATGATCGCGATAATTGGTGGGGAGAGTTTATTAAAAGGTCTCAAGCCTCATGTTAAAGAGGTGTGTCAATCTTTGACTTGTTAATATCTACTTCGGCTATATATATTTTAAAGCATAAATTTGATTATTAGTAGGGACGAATCCTTTGGCTTTGACTCTTATTAATAATATATATGACTTTAAATTTTATCACAATTTTTATCAAGATTTTTACAGTATATAAATGGATAGGTTATATATGCTTATACTTAATATAACCAACTAGCGGAGTTACCCAGTGTTGCTCGGGTTTATTTATTACCAGACGATTTGAACTGATTAAGGCCTTATAATATAGATAACACGAAATCGCTTACTTATTACCATTGAGCATATTAAACTGATTAATCACCACCCGCTTACCCAATTCAGTTAAACCTATCAAATCAATCAAAAATCACCAACCACTTAGCTAAAACCAATTGAATCTATCGAATTACTAATACCATCAAACTACTTGGCAAAGCCAAAGAATATCGAATCGGCCAAAAAACCACCAACCACTAGGCCAAACCCAATTGAATGTAAGAAAAAAACCAAATCTCACTAACTTCTCGGCCAAAAAAGTTAAACTTTATCAAATCAACCAAAAATCACCTTTTGGCTACATCTAATCTAAATATCGAATCAATAAAAAACCACCAACCATTTACCTAAACCCATTGGATCTATCAAATTGACCAAAAAGCACCAACCACTCAGCAAATTAAAAAAACCAATCAGATCAATTTAATAATATCAAACTGCTAACCAGAACATCTCTATATTTAAAAATCAAAAGGTGTATATATGTACCATCTAGTACTAAAAAAAGGTGTATATATGTGACATATCATCTTTAAACTACTGAACCAATTTCAACCTAAATTGGCACAGGTATTTTATGAATTAGGAGAAATAACAGGTATCTTAAAGTCATAATAAGAAAAAGCAAGAAAGTAGTTATGTAAGTCTGGGGTGCACTCCCTGCACTTGGACTGGAAGGCATTCCCATTTCTCAGCAAGGGTCTGAAGAGGGTACTGTCACCCTTTTCATACAGGGTGATCTCGCTCATGTGGTAGATGAGCAGTGGTTATGGCCTACCCCCTGAAGACTCCTCAGTCCATTCCCATTCTGATAATTGGTGAATTTATGTAGTATATCAAGGTGATCTGTACTGAAATTGCAACAGAAAAGGAATGACATAGGAAGAATAAAGTGAGTCCTTTCCAGATGCTGGGTTCAAGTTCTGCCAGATCAACAAATGAAAATAAGCCCTCCCCTTTGGTGGAGAGGCACAGTTCTGCTGAATGTCAACAAATTACAAATGAAATGAGGAAACTGGGGGGTGGTTGGGCTGGGTATCCTAAATCTATTTCCAATTAATTGGGATCACCCCTATATGGAATAGCCCTGAGAGGTCCCCACCACCTGTTGGGTGAGATGCCACCACTTGGGTAGGCACAATCATTTTAAAAATGTGATTGTGTGCCAGAAGCCAAATCATTAATGACTTGGTCTTCCGCTAATATGGCCACATCAGTTTAAATAATTCCTACTTGAGTTCCATTATTCTAGGTTGAAAAATAGAGGCACCCACACCTATGCACACCTCTTATTTACTAAGCAACTGAGTATTTAAGCAATCATCCCAAACAGGTTGATTGTCAGTCAATTTCTTTACTTTACTTTGCAATAATAAACCCTTTCACTGAATAATTTTTTTGCTAGAAATTTTCCCTTGGTATCTGCTGCAAAGCCTAGCCCCAAAAATGATTTTTGATTGTGCAATGACTGAGACATTGTGGCTATCATAATAATATTATTATCTATCATCATGGATTGGACATACCATACATGGGGTATCCTTAGATACTGCCCACTGGCTGAAGCTATTTGGCACCAGGATCTGTCACATTTGTTAGAGGTTTTACCTCCCTGCTGGGTGAGAATGCCATGGCTAGATGACATGATAGTTGGTACAGACTGTAAAAACAAAGTAGAGTGTGCAAAACCATCTAGTACTAAAAAAAGTAGAGTGTGCAAAGGCCAAGTGGAGCAAGCTGATGAACCTGCCTGTCAGGTAGATGGCAATTCAGAATTAGACCAGCCTGCCAGCCCAGATGCTGGAGCACCCAGATGGCAAACCAGAATGCCAAAGGCACTGCTGCTGGTATGACAGATATGAAACTAGAAAGGAGTTTTGCCAATAACAGCCAGTGAGCCAGAATATCATACAGGCACATAATAAAATACCAAATGACTACAGCCGTTAACCCCAAGGGGTGTGTAAATGTTGGCAGGAAGGGTAGTTTATTTTTCAACATAAAAACAAACCTTTGGGAAAGGTTTTTAATGGAAAATTTAAGGAAGAAAAATTGGCCAACAATTTTCTCAGTGCAATGCAACAGATTAAATAGTGGTCAATTGATGAGGAAACAAGCCAGTTTTGGGTCCCTCAAGTTTGACCTAACCAGAGAATTATTCAGGGATGGGGGTGGATAAGCTCAATGAGAACTGAAATTGAAGGATTCAACAGCAGGCTGAGTTGCTGTCAGTTTTACCTCGAATGCCTAAAATGAGGCTCAACTGCATTTCTAATGGTTAGTGTGATGGCATCTGGCCCAACGAGCAGCGGGAATCCCCCAAGGCCACCCCACATAGGGGCAGTCCTAATTGGTTGGGAACAGGTTTAGGATGCCCAACCCACCCATGCCCAGTCGCTGGGCTGTTCATTTGGTCAAAAGCGTTGCATTGGCCACAACTCCCTATTTACTGGAAGGGAGCTTCAAAATATTGTCAATGGTGTCCGATGCTACTACCTGCACATCAGGAATCATCCCCAACAATTTTGAGAGGGGGTTAATATGATGATTGCACTGCTGGGAGAATTGAAACTGTCAGCAATTCTGGCTGATAACTCAATCTTCATCCCTCTTTGGCTATGTGGATTTCAATTGTTGGGCTTAATTTCCATCACTTTTGGAGCAATTAATTTTAATTCGGTGATCTTGGCACAGGTTTCCATAATTTGTCTAATGAGTTCAGCTGTGGTAAGCGAAGGTACTGGTGGAGGGGTTCAAGAGAGAAGGCCATTACCCAACGCTTGTCTATCACATGGGCAAGGTCACCCTGGGTGATGAGGGGCATGGCCACCCTCTTTGGACCCTTTTTTCTTGGAAACAGGAAGAGCGACCAATCTATGCACAGGGGACATTCCCCTGAACTTACATTACCCTTTCCTTTTTCCAAAGGAAGGGCAAAACCGCCATGAAACTGCATGAGGGCCACATTTTTGTGCGCCTTGGGTAGTTTGATCACCATTACTGTTGCAACTTTTTTTGGGGGGGATTGGGGGTGTTGGGGTGGGATTCGTGAAACGCTTCAACCAGTTCCATGCAGTTAGCGTAATTGCGAGCCTTAACCCAACTGTTCTTATGAGCCAGATACCCTTTCCAGGCCATGAGATACTGAACGGACCAACAGGACTTATAGGATGCTAGGATATTTTCCACTTCAGCTTCCTCCACATTTTCAATTATTATTGGTTCAGGATCTATGGGAACAGTACCCTTAAAAGGTGACAATTGGGAAATGTGGAATATGGGATGCTGTTTCCAATGGGCTGGCAGTTTTAACCAGAACACACCATTACCCAAGTCTTCCTCCACCAAGTGGGGACCCAAACGCTTACCTGTGAACTTGTGGGAGGGTACTTTCATTCTCAAATGGCGTGTGTTGAGCATAACATAAGAACTCACTGATATGTCATGACCTGAGAGATGCTTCTGATCTGCAAACCGCTTGTAGTCTTTAATAGCCTTGGTGAGGTGTACCCACACTAAGGATTGAATAGACCTAATATGCTCAGCATGATCCGCAGCAGCTTGGACCCTTGGGACACAAGCAGGGTCTGACCAAAAAGGAAGGGTTATATCCTAATGTCACTTCATAAGGGGAAAACCATGTGGAAGCGTGCATTCCGTCGTTGTAGGCAAATTGGGTGAGGGGAAGTTGTTATCCCAGTTATCCTGTGCAGCTGCAGCATAGCAACGCAGATACTGTTCAAGGACTTAGTTAACTCTCTCAGTCTGCCCATCGGACTGGGGGATGAAATGTCATGGAGCAACAGGGGGAGATTTTTAAAATGGATAAGAGTTCACTCCAGAACCGCGCTATGAATTGTGGACCACGGTTGCTGATGATTTCCCGCAGGAGACCAAACATTGAAAACATGTGGCGTACAAAGAGATGGGCGGTTTCCTTTGATGTAATCATGGAAGTGCAGGGAATAAAAAGGGAGATTTAGTGAAATAATCCACCACCACCATCACTGCCATAAACCCATTAGAGCAAGGGAGTTTGACAATAAAATCCATGGACACCAATATCCATGGACCCTCTGCCTGTTGTAAGGGGTGTAGAAGCCCATTTCTGCCTGAACGGTCCAACTTAGCTTGAGCACAAGTAATGCAATTGGTGATCCTGACTGGAACTTCTTTAGTTAAACCTGCTCAGTTATAATCTGCTTGATCAAGTCGATGCATTTCTTATTGCCTGGATGGCCAATCGTGGGGGGGTCATGATGCGCGCAGAATACCTTAGATCTGAAAAGAGGGGGAACCCAAATTCACGACCTAAAATAAATGAGGCCCTCCACCAAAGAGTACAGAGAGTGTTTATGATTTTAGAGGGACAATTGCTCAAGTAACTCCACCCCTTCAGGGCAGATCATTTGGCCAGCTAAGACCTGAGCAACAAGTGGGGCGTCAGGAGCAAGGGTGGCAAAGGAGATGATGGGGGGAACGATTGACAAAATTTGAGCAGCGGGAATCACTTTAATGAGATCTGCTTTCTCTGAATCTGTGGGACATTGGGCGGGTTTTGTGGCTGAGAAAATTGGAAAGTACGTTAAGCACACTTTTTACAATTCATATTTGAAATTGAAACTGCACAAGTCCTAATAGGGTCAGGCTTGCCAATGCACCAATTTTTGGGGTTTTTGAAAATACAAGAGAGCTTGGTGATCTGTGCAAACAGTTAATTCATGCTGGGCACCCTGTAGCAGGTACCACCAATGAGTTAGTGTCCATGCTATGGCTGCCAACTCCTTATCATAAATGGTCTAGGATTGCTCCATAGATGTAAAATTTCAGGAAAAGTAGGCGACTGGGTGTTCTAAACCATCGTGCTCCTGAAGCAACACGCTCACACTGCAACTGATGAGGCATCACATGAAATAATATACAGTTTGGTGGGATTGGCATGCTTCAAAATGGGTGGAGACATGAACACCTCCTTGATCGATTCAAACGCCTGTTGGCATTCAGGCATCCAATGAAATGGTATGTTCTTGCTGGTGAGGGGGTGGAGCGGGGCCACCAACTGGGAAAGAGCTGGGGAAAATTTTTTAAGGAAAATAATGGTTCACAAGAAACTCCATAATTGTTTCTGGGTTGTCAGGGTAGGCCATTCCCGGATAGCATCCAGCTTATTAGGGGGAATCACATAGCCATCCTTAAGAATGAGGTTCAAAAGAAAGGTAACTTCATCTTTATAGAACTCAAATTTGGAAGGCTTGACAAACAAGCCCACCTTGTGCAAGGCAGCCACAACCACTTCCAAGTCAATAGCATGTTGTTTGGGAGCTGGAAAGTGGACCAGAATGTCATCAATATATGAAACCGCACAATTGAACTGGAGATCACCCAGTATGTTGTCAATCATTTGTTGAAACGTAGTGGGGGCATTCTTCAGGCCAAAGGGCATCACACGGAATTGGAAAATGCCTCTCTTCGTCCAGATTGCTGTTATCCATTCTTGCCCTTCCATTATCTGAATCTGGTTGAAGGCATTGACAAGATCCAATTTAGAGAACACCTGATATTTGGCGATTGCTTGGCTGATTATCTGCTCCAGGGGCAGGAAGTAGGGATCGTGAACTGTAACTTTGTTTAAGTGGCCATAATCCACACAGGGACGGAGAGAACCATCAGCTTTTTGGCAAAGATGATGGGGGATGCGACCGGTGATCTCTCTTTAAAAAGAAACCCTTTTTTAAGCATATCATCTAACCAAGTGTTGAGTGTGATCTCCTCCTCCAATGTGTGGGGATACAACGGGCAGTTGATATTCACCAACTATACCATCGTACAGAATCCACAGTCAAATTTGGTGTGAGGAGGAAGACAGTCCACCTTCTCAGAATTAAAAATACTCTGGTAGAACATCAATTCTTTGGGAAAATCAGATGGAAGGCCTAAAGGGGAAACGAGGGAATTTATGGTGCTACGACCTTGGGCTTTCTTGAGAGTATTGACTAAAGGAAATTATCCCTCAGTTTGATTATTGGCAAAAGACAACATATTTGACTCTAGATGAATATTAACATGCTGCCAATGCCACCATACAACTCCTAAGATAACTAGAAACACCAAGTTTAGCATTGCTGAGAACTGATTGCAGAAACTGAACTGGCATATTGAGAACGTAACTAGCCGGTGAACTAGGTATAAGGTTTGGGAGGCTGACGATGCAACCATCACCAAAGGGCCTGCATCCAGGTCAAGTTCCAATTGTTGAGCCAGTTCAACACTCAAAAAATTGCCCACAGCTCCGGTGTCCACCAGGGTCTCAAAGGAGATGTGATAGGACCCAACACTAATCTTCATGAGTAATAAGAAGTAAGCAAAGTTCTCTTTATTGGTAGTTGTGGATGAATCCAGTGATACCAAAGAGATGGTAGTGGGGTTAGGGGAAACCACTAGGCTTTGGTGAGGAGCAAACTCATTGCAAGTTAAGATGTCAGACCCTACTGACATGGGCAAAATTGCCGCAACAACTATGGGTGTGGATTCAACATTTGAGTGGGACCAGAATAATGTGGACAGGGATAATCTTCTTTATAACCTGTTTCAGTTGGAAAAAAGGGACCATGCTATGCCAATCTCTATGAGAAAGGCGGAGATGGCTAAGAATAATGGTTAGTCAATTATGTCAGGCAGACAGCAAGTCAGAAATAGACTGGCCTGCCAGCACAGATGCCGGAGCACCTGGATGGAAAACCAGAATGCCAAAGGCACTGCTGCTGGTATGAAGAATATGGAACTAAAATGGAGTTCCACCAATAACAGCCAGTGAACCAGAATCTCTCACAGGCACATAATAAAATGTCAGCTGACTATGGCCATTAACCCCAAGGGGTGTGTAAATGTTGGAAGGAAGGGTAGTTTATTTTTCAACATAAAAACTAAATTTTGGGAAAGGTTTTTAATGGAAAATTTAAGGAAGAAAAATTGACCAACAATTTTCTCAGTGCAATGCAACTGATTAAATAGTGATTGACTGATGAGGAAACAAGCCAGGATTGGGTCTCGCAAGTTTTACCTAACCAGAGAATTATTCAGGGATGGGGGTGGATAAGCTCAATGAGAACTGACATTGAAGGATTTAATGGCAGGTCAAGTCGCTGTCAGTTTGACTTTGAATGCCCAAACTGAGGCTTGACTGCATTTCTGATGGTAGCACAACAGTGTATGGCCTGATGAGCAGCGGGAATCTCCCAAGGCCACCCCATGTAGGGGCGGTCCCAGTTCATTGGGAATGGCTTTTGGATGCCCAACCCGCCCGTGCCCAGTTGCTGGGCCATTTGTTCATTCAAAAGAATTGCTTTGACTGCAACTCCTAATTATCTAGAAGGGAGCTTCAAACTATTGTTGACGGTGTCCGATGCTACTAACTGCACATCAGGGATCATCCCCAATGATTTTGAGAGGGGGTTAATTTTGATGATTGCACTTCTGGGTGAATCAAAACCATCAGCAATTCCAGCTGATAACTCAATCTTCATCCCTCTTTGGCTATGCGGATTATAATTGTTAGGCTTAATTTCCATTGCTTTTATAGCAAATAATTTTAATTTGGTGATCTTGGCACAGATTTCTGTAATCTGTCTAATGAGTTTGGCTGTGGTAAGTGAAGGTACCAAGGGAGGGGTTCAGAGAGAAAAGGCCATTACCCAACGCTTTTCTACCACATGGGCGATGTCGCCCTGGGTGACAAGGGGCATGGCCACTCTCTTTGGACCCTTTTTTCAGAAATGGGAAGAGTGACCAATCTATGCGCAGGGGACATTCCCCTGGACTTACACTGCCTGACCTGAAGCACGCCCTGGACCATTGCTATGTGAGAGCAAAATATGTCCAAGTTGGTTAAGGGGTGCATGTGATGGACATGGGGGCGTTACAGCCTCATCCCTGCAGTGCACAAGTTACATTTTGAATAATAATGGGTCAATAAGTTTAGTGGGAAAATGGGGCTATGAAACCCGTTCAGTTTATCATATTGCCTAATCTGGCAAAATTCAGTTGCAATAAATCACCCAAGTTCATGTTTTTGTGTTACTGTATTGCAAAGGATTTCAGCTGACAGCAATTGGTTGTATTGGGCACAGTGCATTGAATGACAGAAAATGACCCTACCCAACTACTTATAATTACTCTTGTATGACCAACCTTCTTGATAGTTGCTTGGTTTATTATAGAAACCTGTATGTTTACTTTATTTATGTGCACTTGTTTAGTTTAGTTTGTCAATCTCCATCAGGCTCAAGATAACCAAAGGTATGCCATCCATGCTTTGAGGCCTCGTGCACCACCTCCTTTTCAGTGCTTTGTTTACCCTATTCTCAGTGGAGTGTTCCATGGTGTGGGGTGGGTTCTCGCCCACCACCTCTTTGGAACTGGAGCGTTACAGACATGCTCCTGACAGAGATTTTGCAATCTTGCCACTTGCCCTTGGACCCAAAACCCTGTGGGAGAACCCAGCTCCGTTGTTGTAATGCAAGAATATCCTTAGCCTAAGTCTACCATCTCTATAGTAGCAACAACTTGGCTGTGTGCCAGATTTCACCCTACCATCATCTTGAGTCACCATTTATGGTTAAACCACCTTCTGTCCGATTTTCAAGTTGTTTGAGCAGCAATGCCTTTGGCATTATGGCTTACCTTTTAAGTGCTCAGGCATTATGACTGGCAGGCCACTCTAAATCTCATTTGCCACTTTCATGATAAGCTTCTTTAAAAATAAATGGACAATTAATACTCAAGCTAACATACACTAAGGTATAAGCGCACAAATTAAACTTGATTAAAAGATGCACAAAAATACATAACTTAGCATCTTATAGTCTAAAGAAAAACCAGAGCAAACTCAGATACATGATAAATTTAGAAATTTGATAATATGATGGCTCATCATTTCATATTTTTAATAAACTATTACTTGTAATATCAGTTTTAAGCTATCTATATATTTATAATACATAATATATATATATATGTATATATTTTTATAATTAAATAAGATTGGAATTGAGTCTTTTCTGAAATTTGAGATGATTTTCTTTAATAATATAAGTACTTGTTAATTAATCCACCGTCTGAACATAATCACTGTTTAACCAGTAAGATTTTTTTACCGATTTAATGAATTGCCCAAGTATAGTTACTGTCCAATCAAATTTTTAGGATTATATATACATACACTCATAAATTTTTATTTTAATATATAGGTATTATAGATATATTGTAGTATTACTGGAATTGCTCAGTTGTTTAAATAAATGTTTTTATTAAGTATTTTGTATTTATATCATAGATAAGTTAATAGACCACTTAGCTGAAACCATCAAACATACTAAATCAAATAAACAATAACTGCTTGGTAAACTTAAACTAAACTTAATGAAATTACCAATAATTACCACTGTAACAAATAGTTTAAATAGATCTTTGCATTTCAGCTTAATTTCAGATTTTCTGAATCCCAAGACGATTTGTTTAAAAAGATTTAGCAGTTTTTATTAGATTTTGATGAGGCCCTGGAAGGGCGACCTTAAAGGTCAGCCTGTCTAATTCCAAACTTTGTTCAAAATTCTTTTTCTAGTGTTTCTACCCTGAGCTGGGTTACTCCTGTGGCTTTAAGGCCACCCTTACCTTGCCTTATGGCGTACCATGGCGCCTAACTATTGGGATTTTCTCAAGAGCAGCGTTATATACAATAGTAATAAAACAAGGTTAATTCTGGGTTTGCTACCTCACATACCTATTTTGACTTTTCCTCACTTCAAGTTTATCTAGTTCAGAGATTTCAGCCTTGAGCTGGACATTTTCTGAGGTGTCAGTAATTAAGGCCAAAAAATGAAAGCAAGATGGTGATTGGGTATTGGGAGGTTTCTAAATATGACAACCATTGATTAACTGTCAGACAATTACAGTTCCAATTATGTATTAAGAGTATATTGGTTCAAAATATGGATGAAAATAAGGGTGAATTCAGCTAAAAGACCCTGGCCAATTCTCGGTGGAACCTTTGAATTGGGTCAATAAATTTATTACTAATACTCAGCTAAATACCACAAGTTTAGGGTAGTAAAATTGCGCCAGCCACGCGGCAAATTCAAGGAAGTCCATTGGAGGCTCTTCTCCAGGCCACATATACTTTAGTACAATCTGCACCACAGAGACCAGCCTTTTTTATAGGGTTGAAAGGGGTCCAGCAAGGTGAAAATAATTTCCCGCCTTCTGATTGATCTAAATTTATTAATTACTTCCTCACAGGTTCATCTTCTCTGGATGTCACTTCGCCATCTGCCCTTGCATTGAAGTGAGGTGAGTCTCAACCAATCCAATAGGTCTAATCCAAATATTCCCTATTTTGGACATTACTAAGAAATCTGAACTTTAGGCCTAAACATTTAAATACAAACATCAATTTATTAAGGGGGTTTGTTTTTTGGTCCCTTTATTGCAACTAATAAAAGTTTAAAAATTAATCTTTCTTAATTGCAGTTTTAATACTTTTATTACAAGTGGTCAATACACCCTTTATAAATTATCCCACAGTAAAGAACAACTTTTCCTGCAATTATTTGTTGAAATTTAGGTGAAAAACGCATTTGCAAGCCCAACACCTGCCTAAAATTCAACAAGTGATGCTCACTACAGGGAGCCATGTACACCACAAATCTCCTTTTCTAACATGACAACTGCATAGAATCTAATTTAGCTGGCTTAGAACAACAGTTAGCTAGTGCTATGTCTCGCCTTAAAAGGCTTGAGCAGCACCCTTCCAAGGCTTTTATGGGGCCTCTCCTATCATCCATAAACCACCTCTCAATATCTCAGTAGTGGCCCTAGAGTTTACTGCTCTGGGTATCCCAACAATAAAAAATTTGTCTTCTTAAAAAAGCTTCAACTCAATAGCTTGCTATATTTAGGCCCTGGTCCCTATGGGGCCTACTTAAAGCATTTGTTGAGGAAGAAAATATTTGAGTGATATGCTTTTATGTCAAAAGCAATAAAGAACTCTTCAGTGATATGGACCTTTCCCAGGTCAAGGATATGCTAGTTAACGTGCCAGACTCTAGGCTGTATACTATTCTAGTTCATTGTAACAAAGGAATGTATCGCGTGGGTTGCCTTATTGGTTGATTGAGAAAGCTTCAACACTGGTATCTCACTTCATTTTTTGATAGATACCCCGTTTTGCTGTAACCAACTTTAGAATCACCAATCAAGAGTCTATTGAAATGTTTCAGGAGATCGTCCCATACAATCCATCACAAAAACCCTTCTAGTTCATATTAGTTTATAATAAATGAATTTAAGCTATGCATGGTGCAATAATTTATTATTGATTATGAGCTCAAGGTTAAAGCCTATAGAATGGGTAATGAAAATGTGGATAGCGTAGTGAGTAGATAAAACTAACAAAGCTTACAAAGGCAAAAAGAGGACTTTATGTGCCTTAGCCTACATGAGGGGTGAATCAATCCTTTCTTTTGTTGAACGGTTTTATAGTGCAGCATAACCTTTGTTGCTGGAAAAAATATTCTACCTCTAGATGACACCACTGCTGTTATTTTGGCTGGTTTAACGTCTCATCCCTCTTTGGCGCTGCATAGTTCTTCAGTCAAGCACTACTCTTAAAATATACAGAATATCAAGGAGATCTTGTTAGTGGTATCTGACTATTATGAAAGTGATACTATGCAAGGAGATTTATTGGAATTTCGTGAGAAATTGAGATATTCAGGCGCTATGAAAGCTACAAAATTATTAGTTTGTGGCTCTAGCGAATGTGGAAACAAGGCAACAAAGTTATTAGTTTCGTTGCAATAATAAATTCCAATTGGAATACTGAACTTAGTTATGAATTGACCAAAATTGAGCTACACAAGACAAAATAAGTGGTACTTTATTAGTTAAAAATTAGGGATATTTATAGGGGTAGATTTGATAGTTCTTCACGAGGATCTTCATGCTTCAACTGAGGTAAGATCTTTTCTAATAGAGGACCAATATTACTGATTATTAATATACTTGTGATGGTCAGATTTGATAAGGTTCTTGTTAGATGGGATCAACTTTCTTGTGGAGGGCTTAGCCCCTTCAGATTGCTTAGTCTCTTTGAATTGCTTAGCCTCGACTTTCAGAGGATCTGATAACTCTGAAGGGTCGATTGTCAGTCTATCTGAGAATTAGATATCTCTGACAGGGTTTTAATATCTTATTAGACTGAGACACTAAATCTCAATCTAGATTTATAATCTTTCATCGCAGTTGAATCTCCAACAATGCCCCCTCAAGATCTTGCCTAAAGGGCACATACTTATGAAGAAACCTACTATAAACTCTATTGAT
>JAKSZP010008759.1:0-23845 GCA_022478985.1 Massospora cicadina | reverse complement strand
TTAGATAGTGGGATCTTTGGGTATCTTGAGGACCAGCTGCGTCAGAACGTCCAACTTTTTGAGGCAACTTAAAATCAGCATCTCCTCCAAGTTGAGTTTCTGGTGCAGGCCCTGCAACAAAACTATTGGGGGATAACCTCCTATGATCACTCCTCCAGGAGTGAAGACCCTGAAGCGCATCGAGGGCCTGAAGGCCCTTGTTATAAAATTGGCGGTATTCTAGAAATATGCCGAAGGATTTTTACACAGTTTTCAGCTCACTGAGCAATTAAGACCAATGATATGATGATCGTTGTCCTCGAAACAACAGAATAAACTTCAATTAAATATAGATCACTCACTCCCACAACATTCTTTTATTTTATATCAAACTACAGTAGATCCTTGCTGTTCTGCTCAATTCTAAACTAAAAACAACATCCCCTTGTCAATAGTCTCATCTCTCCTATATCTCAGCAACTTCAGATGATACCGCTTCCTTGGCTTAGTAATTCAATTTGCCATATCTCATTGGTTCTGGCAATTCTTCATTTGTTAATTTTACAATGGCCTAATTCAAGGCGATTTTTCATCTATTCATTGTACACCAATATCTCAAACCCAATATTGTGTCATCTCAAGGTGCTCAAATAATCATCACTTGTATCAAACTTGGCGGATCCTATCCATTCCACCATAACGACTTAGGGCTTATCATCCAGTCATATCAGAATCGCGACATTACCTCCCTTGACTGTACAATAAAGCTCTTATTTCTTATACGCCCAGAAAAACTTCACATGAACTTGGCTGATGATCTTACCACTAGCAAGATCCTTGATAGTATATGCATCCATACTTGTCTTCTCAATAACTTCAAATGGCCCAATCCAGATACTGGCCAACTTGTGCTTCTACCAGAACCCATGTTGATCATGAAATAGAATCATGTCTCCATCTTTGAACTGGGTTAACCTGCTACGCCATATCTGATTGGCAGCTTGAGTCTTAATCTTCTTGGCTAAACTGAATGAGTATGCTTTGTTTTACAATTTGATTAATGTATTATCTAGGGTTGTCAAATAACGTTGAGGGTCCATTCTGCTGGTATCTTCTACACAGCCATATAGCAGTTCCAGAAGAGCAGGATGTCGGCCATATAATTAGAAGGGACTCTTCCCCATGGCGGAATGATATCTAATATTATAGGCGAAGGTGGCGGTGGACAAAAGGGAACTTCAATCTGAGAGTCGATCTGCTACTAATTTATGGAGTATGTTCACTAAAGTCCCATTGACCTGTTCAACCATTCCATTGGACTTGGGGTGGTATGGGGTTGACAAAACCCCTCAGATGGCCATCAGCTCATTGAGCTTTGGGAGGATGTGGGAAGTGAAGTTAGTTCTGTTATCAGTAAGGAGGTACTGAGGACATCCATGCCATTGGATAATACATTCAATTATGAATTTGGCCACTGTGACCGCCCCTAAATCCCATATCGCCCTTGCTTCAACCCACCAGGTTAAGTGGTCAATTGCTACCAAAATGTACTTGGACTGGTTAGCTCCCTTTGAGAGGACCAACAACATCCAGGGAGACCATATTCCAAGCATAGTGCAGCTTCACTAACTGGTATTAAGTCTTTTTGCAAAATGACTTTTCTAATTGACACTGGTGGCAAGAGGAGATAGTATCAAGCACATTGAAGGTCATGCTTTCCCAGTAATACCGAGAATACAAGAATTCCATTGTCTTACGCACACCACCATGTCCAATGGCCCTATGTGTGCTCATAATAATATTAGGCCATGTCGAGGGTCACAGAAAGTTCACTGTTGAATCACCGATCTGCTTATACAACTCACCTTTCTGCTGAAAAGTATCAGCTCGCATTTCATTAACGCCTTTACAACTTACGGCGGCTCATCATTGTACCTACCACAAATAATCTTATTGAACATGATGTCGCTTAGATCCGCCGTTACTGAAATTGTTGGTAATTTTGACAAGTAGACTGCATTTGGTGTTTGGCTCCCAGTTGGTGAAGAATCTCAAAATTGTAGGCCTACAGTTTAAGGGCCCATTGAGATAGACGCCCCTCCAGCTCCTTAAGGTTCTGTAACCAGCGTAACAAGGCATAATCTGTTACAACTTTGAACTTTCCACCATGCAAATATACTCTGAATTGCTTGTAAGCATAAACCACCGCTAAGCACACCCACTCAGTCACAGTATAATTACATTTGTGGCTATTCAGGCTTCAACTACAGTATGCCACTGGGTGCTCCTCCCCTTCATCATCTTTTTGGGACAGAACTGCCCCCACAGTGGAAAGGGATGAATCCATCTGTACAATAAATTCCTTTTCAAAATTTTGGGTAGCATAGTACTGGCGCATTGATCAACGTTATTCAAAGTAATTGAAGGAGTGTTAACGGCGTTTCGTCTATTCAAACGTGATATCTTTTTTAATAACTCAAACAGCGGACCTCCAATACAACTAAAGTTTGGTATGAAGCGGATATAGTAGCCAAACATCCCTAAAAATACTTGTATATCTCGCTTACTGTTTAGTGTAGTCATCTTCCAAATGGCCTCCACCTTAGCTGGTTGGGGCTGCAGCCCTATTGCATCAACTACAAACCCAAAGTAGTCTAGCTGATCCTTGAAAAAGTGGCATTTCCGGGGTTTTATTTTAATGTTGGCCTCAGCCAACTGGCGGAATACCTCTTCCTAATGGGCAAGGTACTCAGAAAGCGTGCGGGAAAAAAACGTTGATATCATCTAGGTATACAAGAACGCAGGACATCTTCAAATTGCCAAGAATAGTGCCCATCGCCCGTTGGAATATGGCTGGGGTACTACACAACCCTTGTGGCATACGTGTCAGTTAAAAGAGTTCTTTTGACGTGATAATAGAGCATTTCTCTTGTTCCGCTGCAGGTAACTCAATCTGCCAAAAACCAGATATCAAATCCATTGCAGAGAATTAATGAGCTCCTCCCAACCAGTCCAAAGCATCGTCAATTCACAGCAAGAGGTATGAGTCTTTTTTCATAACGCTGTTGAGCTTGCAGTAGTCTACTACTACCCAGTTGGTACTGTCCTTCTTTTTGACAATTAGGATAGGGGAAGCCCATGGGCTCTTCAACAGTTCAAGCATTCCTTGCTCTAGAAGTTTACTAATTTCTGCCATGACTACTTCTTTTTTTGTTCTAGATCGGCGGATTGGCTGAGATCTGATAGGGGGATGATCCTTAGTGTCCACTTGATGGATCACTCTCCGCACACACCCTAAATCATGATCATCAACAGCAAAGATCTCTTTGTATTTTTGAAATAAGGCTTCCGCTTGATTTTTCTGGTCTTCCATTAACCCCATTAAATTTCTGCATGGTACAACTGCCATTACGCCAGGCTGTGGTTTGATGGGCAGACCAAATTCATCCAGCGAACTGAACTCATGAACATGGAAGACCTCCTCAATTGGGATAAAATGTAAATATGCCACTATTTTATGTCGGTGGATTTGCATCAGTCTATTCTGAAGATTTGCTACTAAGACCTTGATCTCCCCATGCCTCGGAAGTATAATGCCTGGGGCCACATGAGGCTCAAGCCACTATTGCTGATAGGGCCCAATGACCTCTCCATATAACCCAGCAGGCACTTCCACCTCTAACTCAGTGTTTATAGTTACTTGGTATCCAGAGGGAATAGATATAGGGCTGACAGCTCTAAGTGGTGGCCCTTGATATTCATAAATTTGTTGGGGAAGGGCCTGGGTCATGTTATTTAATCATTGGTAACAAACTTAAATCACCCCATCACCATATGCAAGGTTAATGTGACCCCTGTGCACCAGATCCTTCGGCATTCCACTGGAAGTGAAGTAGATTGGGACACGCTGCCCCAGAATTTCAAAGGTCTCCACTATCATATCAACAACAGCCTCAAAGTGGCGCATAAAAGAGGTTTTAATTAACAGGTCATAGTTATTGTTTGGTAGCACTATAGCTGGGGCTACAATGACAATCAATACAAACAGCAAGAGTAGCGCACTGTACGCTCCTTCAGAGACCGTGCTTTCCGCGCCTGCAGTCCCATACACCATATGATGTTCCACGTCAGGCTTTAATGCCAACTTCGCCACCAACTTTGTGGGCACTATGTTGATTGGGGCACCCTATCAATTATAGTGCGGACTCAGGTTTTTGCTATGACAATGTCACAGTAAGTACATTTGGAGTATGACACATTCTGATTGTTTAAAACGTGGACATTTAATGAATTTCGTTTTCATAAGAAGCTCATAACACCCTCTTTAACTTTAGGGTACTTTTTAATAGTGTCCACAGAGAGGGCCGCGTTCACCCCTTTAAGAGAAGCGCATCAGCGAATGGATCTGGTTCATCAGTAGAAGGTTGATCAAACATCTGACAGGCATAAGGCTTTGGTTGCTCCTGGGTGCCTGCTTTTTTGTGTCCATAATTTGCACTTGTGTCAGCACATTCACCCCCCCCAACCAGGTGCTGATATAGAAAGGCGTCGTCATACTGGGGAACTTCCACTGAATGTATGAGGATAGGTTCAGGTGGGACGTTTTGAGTCAGAATAGTAGAAGTAGAGAGTCCCATCTCTATTCTGCTCTGACTTTTCCCTGATTGTGCTGCCCCTGCGGTAAGGAATGAACCTGAAGATTAAGACAACTTCTGGCCAAGTACCCAGAGTGACCATACGAGAGCCAATTGACCCCATAAGATCTGCATTCATAATTGTTGTAAAATGGGCCACCCCAAAAGTTAGGCTGGGGTTGAGCGGTGTAAACAGACCCCTTCAATAGTTGAACCGCTGATGGCAACTCGGTTGGGAGCGAGGCGTGTAGTGATAATAAGGCTGGGAGTTACTAAATGGATGCTGAACAGGGAGGGGTAACTCCCCCAAATAAGAAAGTCCGGCAGCAGAGGTGATAGGTTTCCACTCTATATTGCTTGGAGGGAAGGTAGCGGATAGATTGCATAAGGTTTAAACGAGTTTAAGTAAAGGTATGCCAACTTCTAAATATGGAGCCATGGTATTGAAAAGCTCACAGTATGGTTTCACAGTGGAGGTCAATGCTATGCATACTTCAGATTTGGTTAAAGACCTTGCCCCAATTAACACATGATCTTTCGCTGTAAAGCGATCAGCAAATGCAGTGAGGATCTCATTATGCTGAAACCCAATGGATAAAAACTTGGCCTTCCACTGTGCCATTTTCAAAGTTCCTCCGGATAATCACAGCACAGATTCTTTTACTTTTTGGTAGTTATTGGAACTGGTGAGAAGTTAGAAAGTAACTTGGTCAGAGCTTCCAACATCTAAGTTGGATATTAATAATTTGGCTTTATGCTAATCTGAAGCTCCTTCTACTGCAAACTCAAATCGCTTAAAAAGTTCATGGATGTTTCCATTGTGATCAAATGGAGGCAGCTTATCAATACAAACTTCCTGCAGAAACTCATTTTTCTACTGGGGCACAGCGTCCAAGGCAAGCTTGAGTTCCACATATTCAATGTTTGCAGCATCTTGGAAAGACCCCTTACCAGAGCAAGCCTGATATGACATGGCCAGCAACTGAGGAATGTTATTGTTATTGATTAATGGGCCCCCTGTAGTGAGCTCCATTGTTATAAAATCGCCAGTATTCAAGAGATACGCTAAAGGATTTTGCACAGGGTTTAACCCACTGAGCAATTAGGACCAACGATGTGATGATCATCATCCTTGAAACAACAGAATTTATTTCAAATTATGGAGCACTCACTCCCATAATCTTCTTTTGTTTAGTATAATAAACTACATTGGAACCTCGCTGTTCTACTCACTTTTTAAACTAAAAACAACCTCCCCTCGTCAATTGTCTCATCTCGCCTATATCTCAGTGACTTAAGATGATACCGCTTCCTTGGCTTAGTAATTTAATTCGCCATATCTCATTGGTTCTGGCAATTCTTCATTTAATTTCACGATTTTCTAATTCAAGGCGATTTACCATCTATTCATCATACACCAATATCTCCAACATAATATCGCCTCATCTTGAGGCGCTCAAATAATCATTACTTGTATCAAACTCGGTTAGATCTTATCCATTCAGCCATAATGACTTAGAGCTTACCATCCAATCATATAAGAATCATGACAGCCCTGAAGGGTGTGAAGGACCTGAAGGACAAGAGGGTCCCCGTGGACCTTCTGAGCCCTCAGGTCTCTCAGCTCCCACCCCTGATGGCCCTGAGGACCCATGACAAAAGGATTGATAACAGCCTTGGCTGCCTTATGCAATCAAATTTTGGAATGTAGCTCAGGGGTTCAAATTTCTAAGTGGATGGAGTCTCTTGATTATAGGGTCTCCATTGATGCACTGTCAGATAAAATGGACAACTTTAATACCTTCAATAAGCTTATTAATAGTCACATCTCTCAGCTTGAACAAACTTGTTGAGGGTTTGAAACACATCTGACCACTCTTGAGAGTCAGCTTCACCTTCAGGGCGCCGATATTCTATCCCTAAAAGAGCATGTTGCAAACAAGGCTTCCTTTTCCTCCCTCAACCAAAACTGGGATGATATCCAAGAGGACCTTGAGGGCCTAAGCGAGGGCTAGACCAGCAGGCCTCCCACAACTATGCGGAGACTGAGATCTCTGAGCCAGCGCCCATCCCTGGTGTTAACAACCTCTCTACTCCTCTTGTAACTAACTTTAAACCTAGTTTTTAATGTTTTGTTCACCCCCGACCATGAAAGCATTGCCTCCTTCCTGTACTTATATGAGAGTTCCATGGAGGAGGCCACTGACTGGCATAAGGTAAAGCATATTACTCCTTCCTTAATAGCACTGCCCGGTAGATCATGACCCCCCATCTGAAGGAGTGCAACACTTAGGAACAGGTCCATACCACCATAATCCAAGTGTTCACCAGCAATAGAATCTGGGACAATCAAAAACAAGCGTTTATGGGTATCCGCCTGAATAAAGGAGAAAGCCCATGGAGTTTGCCAGCTGTTTATATGCCCAAGCACAATCTTAGTCACTACCAATTGTTTCAACCTGGATGATGCTATTACCACTGTCATCTCCACATTAAAATCCTACGCTGAGGTTCAAATGTATATGATTGGGCAGAAGAATGGGTTTACCTGTATCTGGAAAATCAAGAAGCACTTAATAAGATCCCTACAATAACTCTACACTTTAAGGCTACATCTACAGGTCCCTCTAACCGTCCTTGAGTCCATGTGGTCAAAAACCAGAAGAATTTTTGACCTCAATGCACCTACTGTAATAATTTCAGACACAATGCCAAGACCTGCTGGAAACGTCTTGCTGAGGAGGCGGTAAAAGGGACGTCAGCATAAAAGATGAGGCGCACCATGCTTACATCCCTATCCATCCTCAAGGATCCTCCATAACCTTGAATGAACCTGGAGCTACCGCATCTGGAGAAGAAGTATCAGTATCCAATGATAATAAAGGAATTGATACTGCTTACTCTTCTTCTGATGACTCTCCCATGTTCCTCATGCTGCCGCCCCAGTTTGGAAGTCTAGTTACCCAGGTCACAGTTTTAGTTCATAAAATACTAGTCCTTGCCATAGTCTACAGTGGCTCCTCCATGAATGTCATATCATCCAAGTTAATGAAGCGCATCAAGATTGCTCCGGATATGACACACTATATGGAGTGTGGCACAGCTGGCTCCCAATGTACCCAATCTATAGGAGCTTATTCCTCTCTACTGTTACAGTTTAGAAAGCTTGCTGTAAACACCCCCACTGTCTCGCTAGATAACCCTAGCTATGACCTGCTCCTTGGGACTCAATTCCTTTGAGACTATTCAGCAGTACTCCATTATGATGGCGGCTTTCTATCCCTACTAGGGCATTGGGTCCCTCTGATATTTGAGACCTCTCATGATTCTAAAACCGAGGTCAAAGACTGAGCCTGTTTACTGTAGAGTGAAGGCCAAATCGATCAGCTCAAATATCACATTAGGGGCTCTTGAGTCCGACTGCCCCCTCCTGCTGTTGATGGGCAAGAGGTCATGCTGATCTACTTACCTAGGGCGACTACCATAACTCCGAAGTCCCAAGTCTTTGCTGACATCTGGGTCCATGTCAACATCCCCTTGGGATACCTTCTGGAAATCCAAGGCCTATATAACCCGCCCACAAAAGAGGTGCTAACCTGCCTGGGGATTCTAGATCCAGCTTATGCCGGATCCATATTAGTGTTGTTGGCCAACCTTACTGACAAACCCAAAATTGTAGGTCCAAACAGTCCTGCCACCTATGTCCGCCTTCTACCGGTGGAGGCTATTGCTGATGTCCAAAGCTTTGGGGACTTAAGAGACTTCAGCTTGGAGACACCTCTATTGGTCAGCCTGGTCAACACCAATATCAGCAAGGACCTCTCGGATGACCAACAACATAAAGTTCAAGAGTTAATGGATCTGTATTCAGATCTATTTTCATCCTTGACCTACAACTTCAGAAGAATGAACGGAGTCCTACATCATGTAGAAACTGGGGACACTCTCCCCTTCTGGTCCCAATCTTACCAAAAAAGCAAGGTTGAAGAGGCCCAGGTGACAGTGGAACTCAAGCAACTACTTGACGCTGGACTCCTGGTACCATCACGCAGCCCTTGGGCCTATCCTCTTCTGCTGGTTTGGAAGAAGGACGGCAGCCATCAGGTGGTGATAGACTTCTGGTGACTCAACTCCATCACCAAGAAGGATAGTTATCCTCTGCCCTGATTTGACAATTAACTACATCCGCTTGCTGGATCTCAGTAATTTTCTACCATGGACCTTACCAGTGGATATTTGCCACGGTTGAACAACATGATAGTGGGAACCAATGCCAAAAATAATGCTGGGCGATAGGAGGCCCAGAAGGTGAAACTTCAGGCTCTTCCTGACCTTAATCACACGTTAGACCAACGCTGGGTACAAGCCCAATATGCGCAGGTTGGCACTAATGTGGTGCAAAACGCCCAGTTTCTTGTGTCAGCCCAAACGTTAAAATTGATGATCTATGTAACAACGGAAGATAGTTCAATTTGGTTAATTGGAAAACAGGGTTTCAAAACCCATTCAAGTTACAAAATTATGAGTTTGGGTAGAATATGGCTGCAATCAATCACTTGAGTAAAGGCAGTTTCAGTGTATTTGACCAAATTGGATGGGAGCATTTGCCTTTTGGAGCATCAAGGCTTGGGCCCACTTCCGCAGACCTATAATTACCCTGATGCATTTAAATATGTTTTTCATGACCAACACTCCTTGTTGGTCAACTTTTCCCAATAAAATTTACCCGTTTTACCTTTTTATTAAATGCTATTCTGAACAATCCTGTTCGCGGACCCCTTAGAGGAGGTCTAGCGCTATATCTACCAAACAATTTAACAGATGATTTGGTTATCCCCTAGTGCACCATTAGTTTGCCAAGGCTTCCTCCATCCTGGGATGCTTACCCTTTTCCCCTTTGTGCACCGCGTCATTTTTGGTGGTAATTTTGTTATAATAATTGCACTCTTTCCCTTTAGTTATTCCTGCTCCAGCACCCTCTGCTGGGCTCTGGTAACTTTAATATTAATGGCTGGTTTCCATGCGTTGGCTCTGTGCACCGAGCACCACCACGCTGGAAACAGGAGAGTTATAGACACTTTCCTTACAATATTGGCAAGTTGAGCTCGCCCCTAAAGATTGAGCTAAGTGTGCTCTCATAGCCAACAAATGACTGCTTAAGCCCACAAGGATGCCTCAGGGCCTTTGTAACGCCCCAGCCACTTTCCAAAGTGCCATGGACAGGATCCTTGGGGACTTAAAGCTTTCATGCGTCCTCATCTACCTAGATGGCATTACTGTCTTCTCACAAACCTTTAATGGGCACATCAGGTATCTAAGGAAAGTCATCAATCATCTACTGAAGTATTTCATAAAGCTTAAACCTTCAAAGTGCTCTTTTTTCCAATCTGAACTGGAGTTCCTGGGACACAAAGTTTCCAAGGATGGCATCCAGCCTATACCGGACAAGGTTGATACCATAGAGAGAATGTCACGCCCCAAAAGCTTAAGGGATATCCAAGTATTCCTAGGCATAGTGGGCTATTATTATCAGTTTATCATCCTGGTTTGCTGACCTAGACAAGCCGTCATTCTACCTCATGCAGAAGAATGTGCCGTTTGAATGGCGGCCTGAACAAGAACAGGCTTTTTATGCCTTGATAACTGCTCTATGTACTAAACCCATTTTAGACCACCCACGCTTTGACCAACCCTTTTGTTGTTTATGGATGCAAGTGATGTCGCCATAGGGGCTATCCTAGCCCAATATGATGAAAATGAAGTTGACCATCCCATGGCCTATTTTAGTAAGACGCTGAGTAAAGCAGAACTGAACTACAGCATTATAGAGAGGGAGTGCCTGGCTGTCTTGCTAGCCATCAAACATTCCCAGCCTTATCTCTACGGTACTCACTTTACCATTGTTACAGACCTCTCCTCACTCCAGTGGCTCCAGCAAATGAAGGACCCAAATGGCTGACTAGCCAGGTGGGCTTTATGACTACAGCGTTATGATTTCAATATTGTCCATCATACAGGCACGATTCACCAAAATGCTAATGGCCTCTCCAGGATGCTAGTGCTAGCAGCTTTGACCCCTGAGGAGGACCAGCCGTACAATTTAATAAGTCGGCCTGAGCAGTGGGAATTGAAAACTTTTGAGGTACAAGCTGAACTCCAAAGGATGACTTGAGACACCCAAATTAAGGGTGGCTGCTCTACAAGAAGGTCAATAAGAATTGGCTCCCTTATGTCCACCCCTCTTCCTAAACTGATGTTATTCTAGAGGTCCATTCTATTGTGGGATATGGGACCATTAAGAAGACTCATGAATGGCTGAAGTCATGATGTTACTGGGATGAATGATGGAAACCATCCAAGAGGTCTTGGAGGCATGTATGACTTGCCAATCTCAAGACTGAGCCAATCCTCAATTCCAACACTTGGTTGTTTCCATGACAGTCTCCTTAAATGTTTTTAGCATTAATGTGGTGGGCCCTCTTCCCACTGGGTTGCATGGCCATATGTATATTATCCTAGCCATGGACCACTTAACCAAATGGGTTATAGCAATTTAAGTCCCAGCTTCCACTGCCAAAGCCACAGCGCTCTTCCTTGTTCATTCCGTTTTCACTCAGCATGGGTGCCCCTAAACCTTACTTTTGGATAACAGGTTAAATTTATTTCCCAGTTAATACAAGAACTCATATTGCTATTTGGCACTACCAAGAGTTTCGCTGCCCCTTACCACCCATCAACTAATGGAGCAATATAACATGCCAAAAGAACTCTTATTTCCATCTTATGAAAGTTAACCACCTCAGATCCTGTCTGTTGGAACCACTACCTACCCAGCGCTTTGCTTGCCTACAGAGTAAGCTACCACCAAGTCATTAAGATATTCCCTTTTGAAGCCCTATATGGGCATGCACCTCTTTTAGCAATTAGCATCCAGCCATTGCTCAAGACATCCACACCTGAGAGCTCCAAATTAACTATGAGGGCCTTAGCCAAAGAAATTATCTGACTTTAAGCCCTAGCTACACAAGGCATCATCACCACTACAGGAAGAGAGACATCCCAAGTTAATCTCGTTTGAACCTCCTTACCAACTTTCCAATTAGGTGACCTTGTTCTCTTCTATCATCATCAGCCTGTAGGCTGACAAAATAATCTAGAAGTTATTTGGTCTGGACCCTATAAGGTCATTCATAAGGTAAAGTATGAGTACTCCATTGTTGATGTCAACCAAGGAGCCATGGTCAATTGGGTGCATGGCTGGTTTCTTTGGCCGTATACCCCTCCCCTCTGACAGAATCTTGAGGGGGGCTTTGTCAGGATTTGAGATAATGAACAAATTAAATTACCCACTTCTGAATTAAGCCCTAACAAAATTGACTCTCAACCAATCTGAACAAAGATGACTTCAGGATTCTCATCCCCAATTTCTGAGTCATTTGGGGTGGAGTTTCCACCCATTTGGTCAGGTGGGCGGTGAAATACATTGAGGATGCCCATCAGGTGGTCAATTTGGAAGACCAGGAAGAATCCTGAATGGATGGGGCTGTGACAATCCTCGAGGCACTGTGTCCCCACTCACCCTATAAATATTGACACCTTTTAACCTAACAAAGTATTCAGTATTCTAACCATTTTCCGTTTTCTTATTGACCCTTCTTATGAATCCTGAAGCTTTGAGCCACCTTCAGACCTCAGCGACAGTCTAGAGAACTGTACCATTGACTCAAGTGCTTTAGAATCTGCGCGATACCTTTCTGAAACTGGTGGAAACACTCTATATCTGCTTCCAGTTCAGTTCCCTGAAACAGCAACTCTTTAATTGACAGTCTCCATCTGTTTCAATGAGGATCCTTTTTCATACAGATCATTGTTGACTTTTGCAACCTGTTTGATTCCCTCCTTGGCTTTCATGGCTCACTCATCTAGATTATCTAGATTGGCTTGTGACACCGAGTTAGGGGCATTCCTGTTACCAGTTTCCAACTTCAGCCAAAGCTTTATAAAGTTCATTATTGTACAACATTGTGCTAATAACTTCCTCTACAAAGCTTTAGCCAGAAAACTTAATTGACCCCTGTAGTGAGCACCAGATATAAACTTTCATTGGTTACTGTGCAGGTTCTAATGGGTGCGTTGAATAGATGATTGATAATAGTTGATTGGGTTAAAATGGTATGAAAGTTATCATCCTAGTTGAGCTTCTCACACCCAACTTTTTTTATGTCTCCAATGCTAGACTGGTTATAATGCGCTTCTAAACCTTGTAGTAACTTCTGGGCCTTGGGAACTTATTCCTTACTATTGATGGAACTTGATAATGGAGCTTAACCTATTATTAGTAGGTTTGGAGATTCCAATGGACCTTTTTCCTTCCTCTCTTGATGTGGGAGCTCACGGAGATCTTGATAGCAATATATGGGCAAAGGATCAATATCCTTTAAATTTAACAGTAAGTTTAAATTACCAAAAATGCATAACATTCTATATAAAATTATACTCTAAAATTTCAACATGGTTTCTATAATAAAAACTGGGGGAATATATGGGGAATTCCAGTGCCAACTCTTATTTTGGCATTCCATTAGGGATGGCAGCCATCACCAATGGGTTAGCCCTCTGGAGTCATCCCAAACTATGATCTTCCTCATCCGTCTAAACAGTAGCAAAATCTGACTAGAAAATGCCCCTTCCGAAGTGAATCAAAAAAGGTGTCCCAATGCCTTTGCTCAACCCCAGTGGATTATCCTTTTTAAGCTAGCAACCTGATTGGGTAATGGGACCTTTTGGCCATTAACAGCAGATCACATCAATTAAAAGGGTAACCCATAATTTGCTACAAAAGGCGTTGGCAATGCCTAGCAGCTGACAATAATCCCTCAATTGAATAGGGACAGACTCCTATCAACTTATACATGGTCAAATTTATCAATTGGTTAAACCAATAACTGAACCATCTGTAAATCATTGTTGGGGATCCTCCCCAACGGAACATCAGCAATCTGGCACAATGGAATAATGGCAGATTAGTTAATATCCATCAGGTTTTATAACCAACAATAGGTATCATATACTATGATAACTCGACATCAGCTATGGTAATTCACCCCCCAGTTGATAAAGCCGATTTTATTATAATTGAGTAAGCTAAGTTGGGTGAGCATGCTAAGATCCCAACCACATAACTTTAGCAAGGCTCCCAAGGTTCATACCAGTTGGATGCACCCGAAGCCATAAAAAATTTACCGGGTTTAATTACACCCATGCCCAAATTCTTCCAAAGGCATATTCTGAAAAGAGATAGCTTTATCAACTTTGGCTCAAACCGTGGCATCAGCGCCATCTGAGCCGGTGGGCCAAAGGTATGATAGTTGAACAACTGTAGAGCGATTAGATCACTCGGTCAGCATAACTTGGTTGGATCGGAGCCATTATTTAATGTTACCGCTTATCGAGGCTATATTGAACCATCGTTTCAAAAAAGCGGTGAGCCGGTAAGTTTTAGGTGGGGTGCGAGTTAAAACTTCGAAAGCTTAGGTAAAGCGTCAACTCCGCCTAGAGAAAACACGTATGCCCAAAGATATCCATGTGAACCTTTAAGAAGAGATTGTGATAAGCTTTCATAGGGGTAGATAGGTTATGATGAGCAAGTGATTGGCAGATGATGGGTTTATAAGATGGTTTGAAGGTTATAAAGGTATAGAATAGCTCAGATTGATAGTATCTAAGCTACCCCTATATGAAACACTGATCGCTTACTAATAAAGTCAGCGGTTATAGGGATATCGGCTATATATGGTATCAACCTTAGTTAAGGTCTACTAAAAGTGGGAATATCATCGAAGTTTTATAATCTATATAATATAGTTTATTATAATAATAATAGCTATGATCCGCCTTGGAGCTAGGCTAAAAAGTGTGATGAGTCCAGGGGCATCAACGAATAGTATAGAGCTCTCTAAAAACTGCTTCCACCCTTGTGCAGGTTTTGAGTTCGAAACCTGTACTGGCTAGAAAAATTCTCGGTGTGGTATATTTGTCCCAAGGTCGACCCACCCCGAATAATTTTTTATAGAGCTCTCTAAAGGTTTTTATACCAACTTAGGGTAAGGGTTTGAAAATGGGGGCTCTAGGTATATGAGCTATGAAATGAGAAATTTTAATATAGGAGAGTTATCAATAAAAAATAAGTGATTATAAAAGGGAGTATAATGGCTTTAAGGTTTGAATAGGATAAGCCCAGATTCTCTTGGTAACCAAAGTCAACCTTTGACCTGGGAATAAAAGACAATGGGAGAGGTAACTGTTAGAAGTATCTAGAACCCTTTATAGAACACCTACCACCAGCTCTAGATAAGGGTTAATGATAATTTATAGCTTAGTAACCTAATCAACGAGGAAAGCTTGAATAAGGGGATAGGCTATGATGGGCAGGCAATAATCAACTGAAGGGTAAGATCAATCTAAGGTAAGAGAATAAAGACAATAATGAGAGAATAAATTAAGTGGGTAATAATAGAAACAAGAGAATATAGTAGAATTGATATGGACACCAAATCAATAGATTTTAGAGATCCTAAATTGGGAGTATCTCATTGATATGGACACCAAATCAATAGATTTTAGAGATCCTAAATTGGGAGTATCAGTAAAACTTATCTTTTCAAATGGGGTTAGGGATAGATCCTATTCGGTTCTAACCATAGAAACCAGATAAAATATTTTCAAAAGTGTAAAGTTGCAACCAAAGGTATAGGGTGCAGGTAAGTTTAGATCAAACATTCATGAGGTCGATATCGACCAAGTTGAACTGATTGATGGTATCAGTTTAAACAATCTGATGACGTAGAACTTTTGAGTTTCAACGCCTCACTCACTTGGGGGAGATTTTAGGGTTGAGGTACAATTCCGTAGTGAAGATATTTAGGGATTATTTCCGATGGCTACCGATCTGAAAACCATTGAATGGTACGCGATTGATGAGCCCATCCATCGGTTGATCAATAAAGGATCGGTTGATAAATAAACCTTTTCCAACCCAACCTTAACCTCAACTCGGTGGCCAACTTGAACTTAGTTCCAATTTTCAGGTGAAGGTTATTTACCGCGACACGGTTTACATCGAACGGCTCTAAATCGGTTACCATTTAAGTCCAGTGTTATTACATCAAACCACTTTTAAGCTTTAGATGGGTTTGAATTTAAAGGCCATGAGCCGAGGGCGTAAGCTGCTGCTCGGAGGTGCATCGGCTCTCGTCTTCAGTGGGTCGGCGTACTACTTTCTCTCAAATAGGTCGAAGGCGAGACGGTCCGAAGCTAAGCTGGACCCCCTCACCCTGGCCGGCCCGAACCAGCTTAAACGTTACCCCAACGCGGTACCCGCCCACGAGGTCGCCCCCACCGAACTCGACCGCCAGCTCCATTCCTTATGGAACCCACCCTCTCGCGAACAGTTGCTTCAGAGGATGCGGGAGAGCGGTAAGGATCCCAAAGATGAGTTCGACCTTTTGGTGGTGGGGGGAGGGGCGACGGGAGCCGGGGTGGCTCTGGATGCGGCCTCCCGCGGTCTCAAGGTCGCGCTAGTTGAGCGGGACGATTATTCCGCAGGTGGGTTGAATCAGTTTTAATAAGCTGACCCCACGTAGGAACCTCCTCGAGGTCCACCAAGCTCGTCCATGGCGGCGTTCGGTACCTCGAGAAGGCGTTTCGGAACCTGGACTACGAGCAGTATAAGTTGGTGGTCGAGGCCCTGCACGAGAGGTCCTTCTTTTTAACCACGGCCCCCCATCTATCCATGCAGCTCCCGATCATGCTTCCCATCTACCGGTAAGTTTGAAAGTTTTGGCCTTAATGTTGGTAGGTGGTGGCAGGTGCCGTACTTTTGGGCGGGGTCCAAGGTTTACGACATGCTCTCGGGCGCCGAGAAGCTCCAGAGCAGCTACTTTCTCACCCGGGCGAAGGCGCTCGAGGCGTTCCCAATGCTCAAGAAGGATGAGCTGGTCGGGGCGATGGTCTACTACGACGGTAACGCTTTGACTACACTTTTAACCCCTTAAGGGCAACATAACGACTCCAGGATGAACATCGCGCTGGTTCTGACGGCGATATTCCATGGGGCGGTGGCGACCAACCACACCGAGGTGGTTGGCCTTATAAAGGAAGCGGATCCGCTTAACGCCAACCCCGTCGTTCGCGGAGCGGTCGTAAAGGATACCCTGACCGGGGAGAGTTTCAAGGTTAGAGCCAAAGGGGTCATCAACGCCACTGGCCCATTTACCGACGGCCTCCGGAAGATGGACGACGAGAAGGCTGGAACCATAGTGGCCCCCAGCGCAGGCGTGCATATCGTGCTGCCGAACTATTATAGCCCAGCCAGGATGGGGCTGCTCGACCCATCGACCTCTGATGGGCGCGTCATCTTCTTCTTGCCGTGGCAGGGCAACGTAGTCGCCGGAACCACCGATACCCCCACCACGGTAACCGCCGACCCACTTCCACGGGAGGAAGAGGTCACCTGGATCCTTGACGAGATCCGCCGCTACCTCAGCCCTGAGATCAACGTGCGCCGTGGCGACGTGCTCGCAGCCTGGTCCGGGATCCGACCTTTGGTCCGGGATCCCGGGGCCAAAACCACCGAGGGGCTGGTGCGCAACCACATGATCCACGTCAGCGAGGATAAGCTTCTCACCATCGCTGGCGGCAAGTGGACCACCTACCGCGCCATGGCTGAGGAGACGGTCGACCGGGCCATCCGGGAGTATGGGCTTGTCGCATCCAAGCCGTGCCTAACCGAATCCCTCAAACTTATCGGCGCGCACGGCTACAGCCCGAACATGTTCATCAGGCTGATCCAGCACTTTGGTTTAGAGACCGAGGTCGCTAAGCATCTCGCCAACGACTACGGGGATCGGGCTTGGAGCGTGGTGTCCCTCTCGGAGGTTACGGGGCTGCGCTGGCCCCTGTTTGGCAAGCGGCTAAGCGTCGCGTATCCCTATATCGAGGCCGAGGTGCGCTACGCCGTTCGCAACGAGTACGCGTGTACCGCCATCGACGTCCTAGCCCGGCGCACGCGGCTATCCTTCCTCAGCGCCCATGCCGCGCTTGAAGCTCTACCGCGGGTCCTCAGCATCATGACGGCTGAGCTAGGGTGGGATGCCACCCGCCAGCAGCAGGAATACGCGGGCGCCCTTCGATTCCTGGAGACCATGGGGCTCCCCAAGGACCAGATCCTGTCGAACCTCGAGTCCCCCAAGGCGAGCCAATTTGATCCCGCGTACTCCCGCGCCCAGTTCTACCCCCTGGAGCTGGCCCAGTATCGCGAGGCCTTTTCCCAGAAGGACACCGACAAGGATGGGCATATCGCCCTTAAAGACCTGCCGGAGGTGATCACCTCGGTCGGCTTCCACGACCTCACCCCCGCCGCCCTATCGCTGGCCCTGGGCCAGGCTGGGCTTGAAGGGTCCGCCAGCTCGGTGGAGTTTTACGAGTTCCTCGAACTCCTCTCAGTCCTCAAGGACCCCCCCAGCAGCCCCCTTAACCCCCAGGGCCCACCCCTTAACCAGTTTACCACCGATCGCTCCGGGGTGGGGTCTGATTCCACACCGAGCTTTACCAATCCACCCCGCTCGGCTAAAAACCGCCTAAGCCTGCTCCGTTCTATTTATCGCGTTCCAATAAAACTTTAACCTCTCTACTTAAATCCTCGCCGCAAAGGTTGTACCAACATACCCTCCGGGCGGCCCTCCCGGGCGGCTAGGTTCGGAGCTCCGCTTTAGGCGGTGCCTACGGTACGGATGGTGGGCGCCTGCCATGAAGGCTACCCCTCTGGCGACGTTGGGTAAGAGTTGATAAGCCGATTAACTTCCAGCGGGACCTTTAGCTGGCCCCCCTTTTTGTGACAGCGGTTGGTAAAGGTCGGGTGGTAAACTGACCCATAACTTACGAAGCGAGAATCGGTCGGGTATCAACGCCCCGTACTCCCCCTCACAACTCGGTGAAGTCCAGTGGGGGGCGGTGCGTAAGGCATCCCTGTACCGTATCATGGGTGCTTTGGAGGTGACCGCGGTTGGGAAAGGTTTGGGTTGGAAGTTGGCACCCAATTTACGCCCGGGTCTAAAATTACCATGCCAAGCTCTATACCTTTGCTGATGGCTCCTGCCAAGCTTATCCCCAACCCGGCTCCCGAGCCTCCATTCCGAGCTCGAGTAGGCGCCCCTAGCTTAAACCAACTGGCCGCACCAGGTTACGCGCCGGCCAACTTTGGGGGCGATAACGGTTCAGATGGGTTACACCTAGAATTCGCGTGGCGGGATAAGTTTACCCTCACCCTAGATATTAAGCCCGCCACCCGTTTAACTTTCACCCGTCCCGTTTACTAAAGGCGGCCGTTTGAACGGTAGGGCAACCACCCCCACAAGTTTAAACTTGTGATATTGCGGTTGATAGACCGCCGTAAACTAACCGGCGGCCAAACCCATTCGAACTGTAACGGCGGTATGGTCGGTTCCTTAAAGGCTGGTCGGCGTACCAGTTTTAGTTTAGGGTTAACCCTTCCGGGTTTATCGATCGGCTGGCTTAAGGTAATTGGATTAGCGTTATTAGTGATACGGCTTGAGGCGCCCAAATTAAGGCTGGAACACTTGGGGAGATAAACTTGGGTGGGGGAACCCAACGAGTTGGGGACCCCTTACCCGGTAACTGGATGTCAAACCGTTAAATAACGTCGAAATCCGTTTGTTGCGGCCGGCTATATTATTTACCGCGGTGGGAGGTTGAGTTCGGCTAACCTCCGCGTAGGGGGTGGGGTACGGGTCGCCCCGTTTCGAGGTTTCCTTTATGGGGTGTTGGTGTAGCCCTCGTCCAGTTGTTGAAATGGGATCAGCTTCAAAGACGCTGGTAATGAACGCTCGATAATAAACCTTCGTAGAGTTAGAGAGTGCGATCCCTCAGCTTTATCTAGACTATAACGTAATTAAAATGGCCGCCAACCGGTCGTTTGATAACCAACCCTCCGAGAGTTGTAAAGTTTATAACGTCTGTATAAAGTCAAGGCGCTAAGCTTTACAGGTTACGATACCCGGTACCGGCAAGTTTTATCAGTTCTACCAAATGGTACCGACCGATTAGATTTATACCGCGGTTTGTAAAGTGGAGGTGAATGCCAACTTGGTTGAAAGAGGTAACCCCCGATGGCCGGTAAACTTCACATGCGTAATCAAAAGTTAAGATGATGGGGTAAGCTACAAGGTAACCTAGGGTAACTGATGGGCATGGTTGGTATAAGCAGTTATAAAATGAGTATTGGCTAGATGAGATCGGATCTTACTAGATTTCAGCAAACCCTTATATAGGTTGAGCCTTTAGGTTGCTCACCGAAACCAATCCCCAAAAGAACTCTGCAAAGCGGTACTTGAAGTAGTCTCGGTACGTCGCAGGTACTTTATATCGATAGGGCCGAAGGGCGGCCACCTGGGACCTGGCAAATAAGCTTTTAACCTTTTAGAACGTGACGATGCTGAACTTTTTCAAAGTGCGGCGCTTTAGGTTGACCCTCGACCTCGGATAGCCAAATAAAACTTCGATCGTATCAGAGTAGCAGTTTTTATACGGGATCCAAACACTTTAAAGCTTTTTATGAAAGTGGGCTATAAGTGATGGGTCCGATTTCCAACTTTTGGCCAACTACCCAAACTTTCATCATAATCCATCCCTGGAGGTATGATACCCGCTTCCAGATTACCCTCACAAATCCCCAGGTTTATGGTAAGCGTGTAAGGCTTTTCAAAAAGGGCAAAAAGCTGTTGGTGCCTACTCCCCCCTATCAGGTAGGAAAGGCCAATTTTATTTTAAGCGAGTTATAATTTTGGCAATGTAGGTAACATATGCCGTGAGGTTTGCATAGGGAAAGCCCACTGAGCAACGGACGGACGATATGAAGATCATGGTCCTTGAGACAAACTCAATAAAATATGAAGCAATAGCTCCGGTGACACCACTTTTATTTATTATGATATATAGCAGACTCCTTCTGCTTTGCTCACTTCTTCCTCCCAATAATCGATCCTCTTTGTCCAGTCTTCTTATCACGCTTACATCTCAGCAACTTCAGTCAATACTGACCCTGTTGCTTGGACTATTCACTTCACCATATTCTCATTGGCTCTGGCAGAGTCTACTATTCTTAAATTCACTATTGCCTTAATTTGAGGAATCTACTAATTATTCGTTGTACATCTTTTTTAGCACTAGGTGGTCCCAAATTATTCGTTGTACATCAACCTCACCATATCACCTTATTTAGAGGTAATTCAATAATTATTTTTCAAAGCTTGGTATCACCCTATCACCTCATTTCAAGGTGATCTCACCAATATTATTATGCTACTTGGTTCCAGCCAATCTCACCCAATCTGCCGCAGCCATTTGGAGCTTATCATCCAGCCATATCAAAATCTCAACAAAGAGATAGCTTATATCTGCACCCACTCCATTCCCCCTCCTGCCCAGCACTTTATATGTTGAAAAGATTAAGCTCCCATATAAAGAAATCCCTCAACTATACCAAGATGTTAAAACACCTCAGGCAAGTCCAACAATACTGCCACCCATATTCCCAAAACTTTAAACCTTTCAAAAGTTCCGATACCTTTTATTTTATATCATATTTGAAGTATAAATTTGATTTTGCTGAGAAACTCAGAATCTTAATCCCAATTTAGCTCTCCCTCCCAATATTTCCTCACTTTTATTCTCCAACACTTTTGTTCTTTACTTTCAATTGAGCACCAAACCTCCAAGGATGGAGCATGGCCCGATTTGGAAAAAATTTCAAAATATTTAAAGTAAGCTATTTTTGGAGCAGCCAATCATGGCACATCCTATCAGCTTACCCTACCTCAGCTCTATTGACAGTTCTGGAATTGACCCTCTCCTCCCCAGCATGAACCCTGGAAACTGCAGCTGGTGAAGATGCTGGCCTAAGAGCCACAGACCCCAATAATAGTGCCACAAACTGTAATACCCCCTTACCCTATATAAAGGCCAAAGCCCTTACTTGTAAGGGTACTGGCCTATTTTGTATCCTAGGGTCATCTTATCTAGGTAAAATCTGTTAAAATCTGCAGTTATGCTGTCATTAGTCCCTAGAGATTAACTGCACAGGTTCTTTTATTATGTGCACCATCCACATTGATTGATATTAATATAGATAGATAATTGATAATGGTATGGATAGTACTATCTGCAGCTGAATATAGATAAATCAGGTTGGTAGGTAGTCCAACACTAAATTTGTAGTCCAACACTAAATTTGAAAGGTTCCACTTGATGCTGATTATACTGACAGATTGGGAAAACTTCCCTCTTCCAGTAAAACTTAATCTAACAATAGATTCAAGGTTCTCACCCTTGGTTCCCATCATGCTGAGTTTGCAGAGATCTGCTTCTCATCTAAGGATATCATATTCTTACTATTTATCACGCAAAAATGTCATAATTAATGTATCAAAACAATAATAAACTGAAGATGAATAGAACTGCTTTATTGTTATAAGACTAGGAAATTTATAGGGGAATTCAGCGCCCAACTCCTCTGTTAGCAACTCAGTATTTAAACGGCCGCTATTGCCATTGAAGTTCCCTTTGAGGTCTCTTCCGGTGATGGGCTTCTATATTAGGCTAAGGTTTCCTCCATCAGACATCCCAGAAACCTAAAATGGAAAGAGCACAAGAACGTGTCCTTAACAGTACCGCTCAATCAAAGCAAACCAACCACATTTGTCTAGTGATCTGCTTAAGTAATGGGACTCTCTACCTTTTATGGCAGGTTGCAAAACAACTGATTGATTTGCTAATTGCAGATGGCATCACTCACCTAACAACACCTAAATAAATCCCCAATTGGTTGGTGATGAAACCTGAATGATCCCAACTGGTACATCTGATAGTCAATCAATGATTAGCTACCAGATTAATCAAATCTGTTGGCAACTCTGCCTAACAGGATCTTAGTCATCTGTTCAGATTGACCCAGCAGATCCAAACCCAATGAATTACCAAAAAATCTACTGACATTATCAAATGAATATTAAAATCATCCTGTCATGGAATCTGCTGATTAGAGTAAGACTGGGCTTCCAGCCTGGGTGTGTAACAACCCAGCAGAAGGCCCAGAATGCCAAGGGCATAGCAGTTCTGATTAAATGCAGTGTGAATTCCCTATTGTTCTGGTGAGGGAAATAAATATTAATAAACATACCAAAGGCCCCCATAAAAAACCAAATGGCTGCAATGGGGGCAACCGTGGGTCTTGCTGGGGCATCCCCCAAGGTGGAGGAGGCAAAGAGGACAACCAATCCTCTTGGGTTTGCAGTTGTTGACCTTTGGAGCTAGCATTCCAACCATTTTGGACTGTTTCATCATTTAAAAAATTTTGAAAATCATATAAATTTTTCAAAATTTAGAAAATGATAATCAGGTTTGTAAATTGAATCAAATCACTCCAACCCCCAGGAGGCCTTGGGCCTCATCTTGCACCCCTTGGAAGTCCTCAGATTGGGTAGGAAGGTCGGGTGCATCACCAGTGTGGCAGATCAATTTTAATATTAAATTTGGGTCAGATTGACCCTCAGCAAAATGGACTATATTATTAAGCGCCTGGTTTTCACCTTACAATTGTGTGAACGGCAAGTCCCCACCTCCACATAGAGAATCACAATTAGTGAACATGGCCTCACTTTGCCCAAATTGCGCCAAATTACTATAGAATCAGCGATGCAAATCAGGCTGGTTTCTCCAACTAGTTTGTGGTGTATGAGGCGATCCCAAAGTGGGTCCACCAGGTGCCAAATGGAAACCAGGTTGAGAAGAGTTTGAGGGATCCAATGACTCTCCCTGTGGGATCTGCTGACAGATGCCACAAATCTTTCTAAAAAATATATACAAAACTTACTTACAAAATAAAAGTAATAATAAACGCTTTTTTAAAGTTTTGTATTTTATGTTTTTATTTGTGTGGGGCAAGCCAGAAAAAGCTCCCCTATTCAATCCTAGTAATTCATATTTAAACTAGTTTGAATATTGGGGCCATGGGAATTTGGGGCCATAATGTTAAAAGCTTAGTCATCCAAATTAGGAAAAATTAGGCTTCAGCCTATCAGAATGAGTGAAAATATTCTGGGGTAGAACAAACCCGTGTGGTAATGATTTGATAAATTGCACCTAATCACTGGTGGGTA
>JAKSZP010008758.1:0-23930 GCA_022478985.1 Massospora cicadina | reverse complement strand
AGGGTTGGAGGTAAATACTTAAAATATTGGCCAAAAGACCCTGGTCAATTCTCAGTGGAACACTTTAAATAGGGGTAATACATTTATTAATACTTCTCAGGCAAATAACACAAGCTTGGGTCACAAGATTAATATGAATCATCGGTGGAATCAAGGGAGCCATTTGGAGGTCCCTCCTTATATTAAAACTAATCTAAAATAACCTACACCGTGGAGACTAGCCCCTTTTATAGAGTTGGAGGGGGTCCCGCAAGGTGAAAATATTTTTCCACTTGTTGATTGGATTAAATCTATTAAAGCTTTAACTAATGGATTAGTTCTACCTGCTATCAACCCACAATTAGCCGTTCTGTCCAAGAGGACAAGTTTTAATAGCTCTAATAGGCCAAAAGCACATATTACCAAATTTGGATGCACCCAGCTTATACCAAATTCCCTGTACAACTCACTTAAGCTTTGATACACATCAAATACTAAGCACCAATCTATTAGGAGGGTTTGCTTCTTAACCCCTGGCGGTGACTAATAAAATTTTTATAGAACTAACTTTTAATTATTATAACGTTTTTATTTATTTTAATTATAAGTGGTCAATAGCCCCATAAATAATTATCCCACTTAGAAAAAGCTTTTCCTGAAAATATTTGTTGGAATTAAGGTGAAAAACGCACCTGTGAGCCTAACAACCGCCTAAAATTAAACACTCCTCAATAAAACCCTTTTTGAAGCCAGCGCCATCTTCCAAACTGATTTATAGAATTTTTCTCAAAAATACAAATTATATATTATGTCTGGATCTTGTCTAAGTGTAAACTATAAGCAACTTAGAATATACAGTGCTGATTATATATTATAACTGCATATTATAAGTCAGTTGAAATATGGCACTGACTTCAAAAAGGGTTTTATTGAGAAGGTATAATTTCTCAAAGATGAGAATCCTGAAGTCGTCCTCATTTTGGATAGGTTCAAGAGTTAATTCATTATGGCTCAATTTAGAGGTGGGGAATTTGATTTGTTCATTATCCCAAATCCCAACAACGCCCCCCTCAAGCTCCCGTTGAAGGGAGGTATAGGGCTGAAGGAACTGACCATAAACCTGATTGACCAAGTTCCACTGGTTGGTATTGGAAATGGAGTACTCAAACTTCACCTTATGAATGACCTTATAGGGTCCAGACCAGAGAACGTCTAGTTTATTCTGTTAGCCTCCAGGTCAATGGTGATATAAGAGAACAAGATCACCTAATTGGAAAGTTGGTAAGGAGGGTCAGCTTAGATTAAATAAAGATGTTTTTCTTACTGTAGTGATGATGCCTTATGTGTCGCTAGGGCTTGAAGCTGGACAATTTTTTAAGCTAAGGCCCTCATAGTTAATTTGGAGTTAGTTGTGGAAGTCCTGAGAAATGGCTGGATGCTACTTGGTAGCCAAGGTGCACGCCTATATAGGGCTTCAAAAGGGGACATCTTAATGATTTGGTGGTAGCTTAACCTATAGGCAAGCAAAGCGCTGAGTAGGTTGTGATTCCAACGGGCATGATCTGAGGTGGCCAACTTTCATAAAATGGAAATAAGAGTTCCATTAGCGCGTTTGACCACCCCATTAATAGATGGGTGGTAAGGCGCAAAACTCTGGGTAGTGCTGAATAGTGAGGTACTAACCCATCATGCAATGCTTTTTAACTGACCAGCAGATTGGTCTTCAGGGCTGCTAGTATTTTCCACTATTTTTGATAGACGTTTTCACTTAGGATAGCTCAGAGCCCCTTGTAGTGAGCATCACAACTGTCAGCATTAAAGTTCTCTAGACCGTTGCAAGGTCCAAAGGTGGCTCGAAGCTGCAAATTTGTAAAAGAGTCAAGAAGGAAATGAAAAATGGTTATGATATTAAATACCTTATTAGGTTAAAAGGTGTTAATATTTATAGGGTGAGTGGGGACATGGTGAAACAAGTATCGTTGTGGCCCCATCCATGCAGGATCTTTCCTGGCCTTCCAGATTAACCGCCTGTTGGGCATCCTCAATGTATTTCGCCCACTTGACCAGATCAGTGGAAACTCCGCCCCACGTGACTCAGGAATTGGGGATGAGAATCATGAAGTTGTCTTCATTTGGATAGGTTCAAGAGTTGACCCATTATGGCTCAATTTGGAGATGGTAAATTCAATTTTTTCATTATCTTGAATCCTAACAATCTTTTTCCCCAAAAAATTTTTATCAATTAAACCTTTTATACAGTTAAAACTGAAATTACAAGTCCAAGTAAAACTAAAAAAAGAGATGAGCCACATATTTATCAAATTACTTAAAATTATTGTATAACTGCAGTTACTTTGTTTTTCTTTGGACAATAAGAAGGCAAGTTCTGCATTTTTAGATAGTTTTTAATATATCTACTTAATAAAACACATTTATGACTGAATAATTGACATACTGACTGAATGACTGATATCTTAAACCTTCAAGTCTGATAGGTTCAATCTATTTGGATAGTGGGTGAGATTTGCCATATATCATTGAATATGAAACTATTGTGTTAGATGAGTTCAAACTATTTGGTCGAGTAAGTGAGATTTGGTAAATATTATCTAATAGTACACCAAATTGCTCACCTGAAACTAAGCAAGTCTGATATGTTCAATCAAATTGGTGAGTGCTTAAGAGTTGAAAAATATCATTAAATATTTTCTTAATTTGCTCACCCAAAACTAAACAAAAATCAGTATCAGAATTTTAATTAGATTAAGTAAAGTTAGGATAATATGCTCACCAGCCACAAGGGCAACAGCAAAGCTTATGGCATGAATGGCTTGAGAATAGCGCTGGCAAAGTCTATAAGCTTTCAGTTTGAGCTTTTTATCTGAAAAACTTCAAATAACATAGCAAATCACAAGTATTTAGATGGTAGGTTTATATAAATTTTAAGAACCTGCCTAATTTGGTTTACCTAATTAATAAAATACTTTTAGGAAGTTAAGTAGAAGTTAATTTTAGTAGTTTGGAAGACATGTCACATACACAATGATTTTAAATATTGAGATGTTTTGGATGTAGTTTGGTGTTTTTTTTGATATGATAGGTTTATTTTGTTTGGCCAAATGATTAATGGCTTTTATTTGAATTGATAGGACACAGTCTAGTTTTGAGGAGTGATTAGTTATTAGTTGATTTGATAAGTTCAGCCAGGCTTAACTGAAAAGTTGTTGGTTTTTGAATGATTTAATTGAGATATTAGGTTTGGGTGAGTGGTTATTTTTTTTAGTACTAGATGGTCCCAACCCAAGGGGGGGATTCATCGATGTTGGGTGAGTGGTTATTGCTTGTCCATAAAATAAATTTTAAATTAATAAATTTGTATATCTGAAATTTTATAGACACCGTAGTGAAGCATGGGTAATGAATGCTAGTATATATATATATATAAATATAACTTTTTGTTTGTCCCGTATGCATAACTATACCATTTATCCAGTTGTGATAAAAATAGGTGAGTTGTGTGCATGCACAAGAAGGTTTATGAAGTTTAAAAATTATTATTTTCATAGCAAAATAAAAAGTTATATATATACAAGAAGTGTTAACTCTATATGTTCTTAATGGTATTTGCTATATTGTTACAGCCAATCAGTTTGGTACATGGTTGATTTGATTTGTTATTTTAAATGGTTTTGTTAAGTGGTTTTTGGTCATTTGGTTAATTATACACTAATTTAATCAAACTGAATCAAAAACCCAATTGATTTTAAAAATACCTTCTATAGCTTAATTGGCTCAGCTTTTGGCTCTAAACTTAAAATTTATAAAGGTTTGTTGTCTGAATCCTAACGCATTCACTTATTTAATCATTTTTTATCATTTAATTTAAATCTATATAGCTGTTCTTTCAAGGTAAGCTGACTAGGGGACAGATATTACTGTTAAGAGGATAATATATATATAGATGAATGTTTTTTTATTTATCCTGTATAAAGGGAGGATACCCTAATGGCAGAATATTGACCATCTACTGCTGCCTCCCAAGTTTGATTCTGGTACAGGAACTTTGGGTTGGGAAAATTATGACTGTGTTGGCGTTGCACACAAATGCCCCAAAATGAGATAGCTAATAGCAAGGTGGTCCATGGAGTTCCTGGCCTATCATATGCCATGCATGGAGGGTTTCCAGATTTATCCTCCTTTCCCATTAATTAAAATTCCCTTCATTCTTCATTAGTGCAATATTGTCCCCAGATTGGCCCACCTTTAAATAAAATTTAAGTATACTGTATGCATTCCTATATGATTCATCTAATTGCAGTGAAACTTTAGTGAGTAATGTCATGCCCACAAAGGTTTTTTAGTTTTTTGATTTATTATTTTCATAGCAAATTAAAAAAATTTATATGCAAGAAGTGAAAACCTTATATGTGATGGTATACACTATGTTGTTAGCAGTTTGGTATTCAGTTAATTTTTTTTTCAATAGAGTTGTTAAGTAGTTAGTGGTCATTTGGCTAATTAGAAGTTAATCTAAATCAAAACCTTGAATCAAAAACCCAACTGATTTTTAAAAATACGTCCTCTCTCATAATCAGTTCAGCTTTTAGCTCTTAATTTATATTTTAGAAAAGGCTAGTTTTTAAATCCTGGCGTAATCACTTTTATTTAATCATTTTTTATCATTTAGTATAAATTTAAATAGCTGTATATTCAAGGTAAGCTACCAGAGACATAATAGATAAGAAAGTTAAATGACAAAAAAATAAATTAGGCCAGAAGTCTCAAATGACCAAAATGACATTGAAATCAAACTTTAACCAACTAACAGGCTGTCAATGGAAAACCTTAGATGCTGTCAGACATTTGCCCTCCAGGCTGCAAAGTAAGAATGTTGGGGGGCAAACAGGGGAAAATTGGAGAAACATTGGAAATTTAGCCATTTCTGATAATACAACTATCAATTTTATTAATAAAATGATTTCACTGGCCAAAAGACCCTGGCCAACTCTCGGTGGAACCCAATAAATTGGGGCCCTAAGTTTCCTACTAAAACTCAGAATAATCCTATGAGTTTGGAGGATCAATGGAGTGAGATTTTTTACCCGCTAGTGATTGGGTGAAATTGATGAAAGCCTTACCTCATGGAGCCAAATTCCCTACTGTCAGCCCCTTTCAGCTGTTTCCTAAACTAACGCGAGTTTAAAACGACCTGATAGGTCCTTCTCATATATTTCCTGATTTGGAATGTGCTAAGCAGTTCAAACCTCAAACTCTAACGTGCTAAATATGAATTTTCGATGAAGATAGGGATCTTTCCTGAATCCCCGTGGCTATCAATAAATACACCAAAAAGCTCAAATTTCTAAGTTTTACTATTTATTTAACCTTTTTATTCTAAGTGATTTTCTCCCTCAGTTGTTAGATTTTTAGGTTTATAAGCACCAGAGAGCTAAAAATCTCTAAAAGTCCAACAAGTGGTGCTCACTACAAGGGTGCCTGTGTTCACCAAACTCCTTACTAAATGACAACTAACTTAGAACCAAGGCTGACTGCCTTGGAGCAGCAACTAGCCAGTGCTTTGTCTCGCCTCAAAAGGCTTGAGCAGCCCTCATCACCAGGCCCTTATGGGGCCTCTCCTCTCATTTACAAACCCCTTTTAGGGATAAGTTCACCCCAGGTGAGGGAAGTGTTGCTGTTTTCCTCTTTATGTATGAAGTTGCTATGGAAGGGGCAACGGATCATCTTAAAATTAAGCACCTCCTTCCTTGTTTGAGTCGTGGCGCCCAAGAGATCATGGTTCCACACATGGCTACCCTTAGCACCTGGGCGGAGGTGAAGCAAGCCCTAACTGAAAAATTCAGCTCAATACGAAGTTTGAAAAGGCATAACATGCCTTCATGTGCCTTAGCCTATCACATGGTGAATCAATCGCCTCCTTTGTTGAACACTTTTACATGAAAGCACAACCCCTATTGCTTTCTAAAATGCTACCCTTAGATGATGCTATTGCAGCTATCTTAGCTGGCTTGGTGGCCTATCCTGCGTTACCCATGCATCTCACTTTCATAAAGCGCGCTTTCAAAAATGTACACGATATAAAGGAGGCCTTGTTAGAGGTGGTGGAGATATATGAGCTTGATCCTACACAAGGAGCGATGAGTCAAGCTTCCCCGCCACCCAATGTTGCATCTACTATGGCTGTCTCCCTTTGGAAACATGACCCTGCGGAGTTGCCAATGGTTATACCTGTGACAGGGCAGTGTTCCTCCTTGGTTCCAGCTCAAAAAACCCCGTTGATGAAAGTAGATGCCCCTTTTGCTGGCCCAACTTTATTTTAAAACCTACATTTGAGTCTAAACCCTTTCCTCGGATTCCAACTGCCCCCACTAACAACGGGTCAAATGGCTAGGTCACAAAAGCTAAACCACCTGGTGCACCAAAGCACCTAGCCATTGCTCGTCCTAATGCTGTTAAAGTTGAAGCATCCAATTCCATGGCACTGCCCTTTTAATCCTCTGGTTCAATAGCGCAGCCAACGCAGCTAGCTATCACTTTGCCTGGCTCCCCTCCTTTAGCAGAGCAGTTTCTTAAAGTGCCTGAAGCATCACATTCTCATAAGGCGCTACCTTTATCCCCACCGGCCTGACCTTTAGTTGTACCTCGCACTAAACCTATAACCATGGGGCAACCCAAATCTATCCCTCCTAAGGCTCAAGTTAAAGCTGCTGCCAATCCCATAACTCCACCTAAGAAGGGAAGCGTTGACCTCCCCACACCCCCTATGGACTCTTTAACCTGTATTGAGAATCCCTCTGATGACGAGACTGAGGGGGTTGTGAAGATAACGGTCACTATGTCTTAGGAGCCCCAGGGGAAGTGGAGGTACCTGATCACTCAAACCAGAGCGAGTGGATTGGGCTAAAGTGCCCAGCCGCACCTATCTTTATCAGGTGTTGAGAGGCCTGGAGGTTATTGATACCGCCAGTGACGCGGATCAGCTGGTTGCATCAATGCTTCGGCTCCCTCAGAGTGTTTATACGTTGCAAACTATCCAGGAGAAATATACTGAGACTGCCAAAGCCACAGCTAACTTTTTACATCAATACATCTTCACGCGGCATGGTTGTCACCAGGTCCTCCTTTGTGATAACAGAAAGAACTTCACTTCCAGGGTAGTAAAGCTTCTTGCCACTTCCATGGGGACGCAACAACTTTTCTCTGCTCCTTACAATCCATCCACCAAAGGGGCTGTAGAAAGAGCTAATGGGACCCTGGTCTCTATATTGCGGAAGATGGCTAGTTCAGACCCTCTTCACTGGGATCTCTACTTGCCCAGTGCGCTCATGGCTTATCACATTAGCTATCAAAGTATATTTAAAATGTCCCCTTTCTGAGTGTTATATGGGCGAGAACCTGGGGTGCCAGCGTTATTAGCTAAAGATGTCTTCTCTGATAGGACCAATCTCGAACAAGCCATGAGAAAGTTGGCCCAGCACATCATCCAACTACAGTCTGAGCCTATGACTAATTTAGCAAATACTGTTACCAAAGAAGACCAAGCTGCAAATGAGCTCTGGGCCCCTCTTCCCTCATTTCAGGTATCTGACTTGGTCCTCTATTATCACAACTGAATCACTTTAAGAAGTGAAAATCTTGACTCTATTTGGGAAGGGCCCTTTTCAGTCATCTACAAGTGAAGAGATGAATATTCTATCAAATCCTTTGCTTCCGGAATCACCATCAACTGAGTTCATGGGCGCTTCCTTCAGCCCTATTCTCCCCCCAACATTCTTGAGGGGGGCGATGTCAGGCATTTTCCCTCCAGGCTGCAAAGTAAGAATGTTGGGGGGAAAACAGGGGAAAGTAGAGAAACATTGGACATTTAGCCATTTCTGATAATACAACTATCAATTTCATTAATAAAAATGATTCCACCAGCCAAAAGACCCTGGCCAACTCTTGGTGGGACCCAATAAATTGGGGCCCTAAGTTTCCTACTAAATCTCAGAATAATCCTATGGGTTCAGAGGATCAATGGAGTGATATTCTTTACCCACCCAGTGATTGGGTGAAATTGATGAAAGCCTTACCTTATGGAGCCAAATTCCCTACTGTCAGCCCCTTTCAGCTGTTTCCTAAACTAACGCGAGTTTAAAACGACCTGATAGGTCCTTCTCATATATTTCCTAATTTGGAATGTGCTAAGCAGTTCAAACCTCAAACTCTAACGTGCTAAATATGAATTTTTGATGAAAAATAGGGATCTTTACTGAATCCCCGTGGCTATCAATAAATACACCAAAAAGCTCAAATTTCTAAGTTTTACTATTTATTTAACCTTTTTATTCTAAGTGATTTTCTCCCTCAGTTGTTGGATTTTTAGGCTTATAAGCACCAGCGAGCTAAAAAATCTCCAAAAGTCCAACAGATGCCTATGGAGGAGGGGGATATTGGTCAGGGGGCTCAGCTTCAAAATTTAGCAATGTGCAGGACCAGGCGGAAAGTAAGAGAGATTTAAATCATCCTATTAATATATAAGAGAAATACTACTAAATGACTCATCACAAAATCTCTAAAAAATAACAACATAGAAACTTAAAAATTTGGTATGTAGGTTCCTTATGTGATGTAGATAAGCACTTTTAAAAGGATTTTTAAAATCTAAAGTAACATAAAAAGTTTTATATATAAGAAGTATATATCTTATATGTTTTAATAATATTTGGTATATTGTTATTTTTAAGAGTAAAGTATATAATATAATTTAAATTAATAAATTTAAATCAGCTGAAATTCTAGATACCATATTGAAGCATGGGTAACTCCGCTAGTAATAAAATATAATGTTATATATATATTAGTGAAATGCTGTTATTTTTTATGGTATTCAGTATATTGTTACAGCTAAACAGTTTTAAAATTTGATTTGATTCAATAGTATCAATGATTTTCAAGTTTTTGGTGTGTTTAAGTTAATTAGTAAGCTCAATAGTTTTATTGAGCAGTTATTGATTAAGTTGATTCAATAAGTTAATTGGTTTTAGGAAAGTTGTTGGTGTTTTTTGGTTGTTGGTTGATTTAAAAGTTCAAAAACGTTTTTCCCAAGCTTTGGCTAGTTTATCTTATTATCCTTTATAATGGAAAAGATGGCTACCCATAAGCATAAGAAGAAACTAAATTTATCAAATCAATCCTAAATCAAAAAATAAACTTACAAACCAAATAATATACCACCAAACATTATTCTAGAGCCCACGTGAGCTTATAAAATCAGCCAAAACACCACCAATTGGCTAAAATAAATTTAATTTATAAACAACTGAAACCTATAAATGTCTATATGTGACAAAAGAAAGGTTTGTAATTTCTAATTATTTTTCAATAATTAAACCTTCACGGTTTGAATGCTCTGTGCAGTAAAGCTTTAAATAAATCTGTTAATACTTTATAAACATATGAGATATTTCAATATATTATTTTATCTTTATAAATCTAAATCACCCTAATAGCTTAACTTATGCAATGTATAATAATAATTATTTTCAAGTATGACTAAAAAGTAGAAAAAATATTAAAGATATTTTATTAGAAAATAGTTTTTTAAGAGAAAAAATAGTATAAAAGTTAAAAAGTAAAAAGTAAAAAAGTAAAGTAAAAACACAAATTAACAAAAAAGTTACACTAAAAAGTAAATAGTAATTTCTCTGCCAAATAATTACTTAAATATTTTTATATATGACTGCAAGAAAAGCAAGGCGTGTGTAAGTCTGGGGGAGCATCCTCTCTTCCTAGACCAGGCGGTGTTCCCATTTCCCACTAAAAAGGGTCTGAAGAAGGCAGCTGTCCCCCTCGTCACACAAGGTGATCTCACCCATGTGGAAAATGAGCGTTGAGTAACAGCCCACCCTCTGAAGATTCCACCAACTATCCCCACAATTGCCTCTGCCAAAGTAGTATAAAAAATTAAGGAAATTTGCGCCCAAAATAATTGGGAGCTGCCACCCTTATGGGCTAGCAAGTTCTTTATGTAGTTAAAAGCCCCAAGACCGCAAAATTAAGGTCTGGAAGTGGTAAACCCTAAGTACAAAGCTTAATGGGCTTCCACATTCAGTGAGTAAAAAATTGAATGTCAAATCCTCAGCAAAACTTGTCAATGGCATTGGCCATTAATAATATTGTTGTCAGCTCAAAACCTGCTTCAAAACCTTTGAGGACAAAGCCCAATGGGTGTGTATCTCTTAAAAGAATGTGTCCAGTGGCAAATACTCAGTAAAAATCACTAATGGCATTGGGCCATTGGGCAACGTTTGTCAATAAAATCTAATGATTAAAGTAAACCTGTGCTTCCAATCTGAGTGTGTAACAACCCAGCGTAAAGCCCAGAATGCCAATGGCATAGCAGTTCTGAGCAGTTGTAAGAGGGATCCCCTACATTCTTGTGAGGGGTAAATGTTAAAGAACATACCAAAGGCACATAGCAACCAAATGACTGCAATGGGGGCAACCAAAGGTCTTGCTGGGGCATCTCCCAAGGGTAAGAGAGGCAAGGAGGATGATCAATCCTCCTGAATTTGCAGTTGGTGACCTTTGGGATTTTTTTTCCAAACCTTCAGGTATTATTTCATCATAGTAGAAATTCTAAAAATAATTAAAAAGATTCAAATTCCTGGAAATGCTGATCAGGTCTATAAATTTGAATCAATTAAAATCAATTTGGATGTAAGGAGGCCTTGGGCTAAGCCTTGCACCCATTATAGGGTTTTGAAAAGAATTGAGAGGTCAGGGACGTTGTCAGGATGGCAGATCCATTTTATAAACTGTGTTGGGTCAGATTGGCCCTTGGAGAGATGGCCCAGATAGTCCAGTGCCTGGTTACCACCTTGCAGTTGTGAGGATGACCATTTCTCACCTCTGAATGGAGAATTGAAATTAGTAAAGCAGCCTCATTCCACCCAAATCATGCCAAACCATCATCAGATTGGTAGACAAATTATTATAATCTCCAACTATTTTGTGAAGTGGGAGGCAGACCTATAGCATGTCTGCCAGGAGCTGAAGGAGGAGCAAAATTGATGTTAAGATTCAAGTCAATCTTAAGAACTCTTTTAAAATTAGAAATTAATATTGTAAAAAAAAATTTCTCTCTCATTGCAATCACTTTTGCAACAAAAACTAATTCAAGTCTGGTATAAGTTTATTAATCTCACCAAGGAGATTATTTAGCGCCCATGTTGGGGAGCAGTTGGGCAAGTAAGGTTAATGGCACAGGTGTTGGCACCATGCCGTCTAAAGTTCACAAATGCCCCAGTGAACCTGGAGGAATAGACAAACTTAACAAAAAACTGGTGTTAACTATTTCCCTGGAAATTTTAGCTTGGCAAGCGCAATGCAACCAGTACATCATTACGCCACACTCTCACCCACTCTCATCGGTGGAACATGGAGTATGGATATTCCTGGATATTCAGCAGACGGCGTTTTGGGAAAAATTTTGTGGGGATGTGCACACTCATTTCCTGAACGCGGTGTATGTCACACCTCATTCCATGCCATGCGGTTGACTGGATCTTGGTTTTGAAAGCAAGGAAGCAGCGGACGAAGCTGCAATGGTGCGCGTTGTGATAGACTCCCAAATGGGCAGTGGGTCATTAAAACTAAGCGCACCAGATGGACAAAATTGAATTAAAACTTTTGTAACTTTCAACTTTCTTCCCACTACAGTCAAACCGCGCCATACTCAAACAACACCTGAAGGCTGGGCTCGCCATATATGGCGAAATACAATCCTTCAAAATGCAGCACTTTATGCTGATGCCACACCTGTGCACCGGCAAAGCAATTGCAATCCTAACCCCAGCTGAGGGTATATTGAAGGATCTAACCCAAATCCTGCACACCACTTTTGTCAATATTGGGGGCATGCCACCCACCCTTTCTGGGTCACCGTGGACAGCGCACCTCCCATCTGCGCTTTCGTGACGCATTTGGCCACAAGGCACACACCTGCCTCTCTAAGGAGGGCATCACATACCAAGAATATCCCTCAGAGGCAATGTGCGGCGAGGAGAACCACTATGAGCTGACCTCCAATAAAAAGGCAGCCTTCCCATGGGGAGCACAGGGTTGCTGCTTAATAGTGAACCCAATATCCCCTCAAGAGAAGAAAAAGGCCAAACAGGCCCGCAAGGAGGCAGCCAAGGAGGCGGCCAAGGCCGCTTCTACTATCCCGCTCTCCCAGCTTCAGGAGGACATTGAGACTTTCATGGTGGAAGCAGCTCATAAATATCTCAACCAATCATATTGGGATGCCCAAGCCAATTGGGCTGCCCAAGCTGAAATCCTGATGGGCGAATTGATTTCACCTGACCAATGTGACCAAGCCTAAATTGAAACTGAATTGGTCTCCAACCTCCCAGCCAAAAGTTCAAAATCAAGAGTTGGTGCATCAAAAATGCATGCACCGCAAAAATCTTGTTCTGCAGCGGGGAAAAAAGTGAAGGCAAAAGCCAACGCAAACCTGACTGCTAAAGCTACCCATACCACCAGCTACGTTTCATCACATACCCACGCTGCTGTGAAGGCCCGTGGGGATCTAGAGGAGGCTAGTGGGCTCGGGTGCCCACCCCCTTGCACCTAAGGTGTGATGGGGGAAACCTTCACTTTAGGGACGTTGAATATTGCCAGACTCAAGGCCTTGCCATCCCAGGCTAGGAACTGAGTTTTTTACAACATAATTTACCCGTTGATATCCTGGCCATTCAGGAGTCCCACTGTCCGTGAGGTTCTGAGGAAACATGGAAAACCATGCTCCTCCCTTCCCTCTCCTTCTGGTCTGAGCACTGTGGGGTGCTAGTTTAGAAAAACAATAATATCAAATTTTTATTGTCTAGATCCTTCCTTAGTGGCCGCGTCCTCATTGTCAATTTTTCATGGGCTGCCGTAGTGCACGCTATTGGCAATATTTACGCCCCAACCTGTGCACAAGAATGTCAGTAAATTTTCTCATTGGTCAAATCCATTCTGTTGCCCCCTGACCCTTTTGTCGTTGGTGACATGAACTGTTGGTTGAACCCATCCACTGACCACTGGCCTTCCTCATCTTTCCCGTCACAGGGACACGTAGAACTATGCATCCTTCGCCACCCTAGGGTTGGTCAATACTCTGACACATCATGCTCCACTTCTCAAAAACATGTCACACCCCCACGTCCACAACGGCCAGTTAAAGTCCATATCCCATATTGACCTTATCTCGCGCCATTGCAATTTTTATACCCAAATTTCCCATTTCACCATGACAAAGATCGATTTGTCCAATCACAGGTTGGTTTCAATATCCTTCCACCTATCCAACCCAGTTGCTCAGGCTCCAAATTGGTGCAAACTTCGCCTGGCCAAAATCGCATCACCAAGATTTCCCTTGTGGATGAAATCTGTGACCATGGCTCCAGAGTTTATTGCACCATTTTGTGCTGATCCAATTTCCACCTGGTCTGCCTTCAAAGTGGACACAATCCGCCAGACTCACCACCTTTCCTCCCAACGTTCATGATGCACCTGGCGGTCATCTCGCGCGCTCTAGCAGAGCTGGCCCACTTGGAGTCCAACGTCCCAGCCATGGGCTACAGCCCTGCTTGGGGTCGCAAGTGGGCGGAAGTAGCCTCCCACCTTAATGCGCTTGAGCGGCAACACAAGCATTGGGTTTGTGTTCAGTACAGAGCTAAACACATCACAGTGGGTGACATGTGCTCCACTTACTTTTTTCAAAAATTCTTCACACTGCGCCAGAGCTTGGCCTGCACACAGGTGCGAAGGCCAGACAATTCCGTAGCAGATACGCTGGCCAAAGTGGCAATCAAGATACAAAAAATTTACTCCAAATTGTACCAATCTGACCCAATTCCGCTGGCCAAAATGGCGAATTTTCTTGATAGTGCACACATCTGCACCAGTTTCCCAATTCATGGAGTTGATGAATTTGATTACTCCAGACAAACTCTGGTCTGCTGTCCGCAGTGCACCAAATAGGAAATGCCTAGGCCCTGATGGGATTCCTTATGAGTTCTACAAGAAGTACTTCAAGTATTTATCCCCACACCTGCTTGCCTCTCTTAACAAGAGCCTTTTGAGACGCGCCTCCTACCAGGAGGACATGAGGCCTTTACTGTCACACTCTTCAAAAAAGGGGATAAGCTAGACTTGGCCAACTGGCGCCCCATTCTCTAACCAACACTGATACTAAAATTTTTACTAAAATCATGGCTAACCGTTTAGGGATTATAGCATCTGCCACCATCTCCCCAGAACAATTTGGTTTTATACCCAGAAGGTCGACTTGGGACAACGTGCACACTGTGGCCAACGCCTGTCAGTCCACGGCCTCTGGTTCACTAGTATTTTTAGACCAACAGAAGGCCTATGATAGAATTAACTGGATATACCTCAGGGCCTGCCTCCATCAATTCCGCTTACCCCCTCACTTCATCAATTGGGTGATGCTGCTGACGGAATCCGCCACAATGGCTGTTCATGGCCCTGGCTTTCTCACGGATGTAGTCCGCCCTCAAAGGGGACTACGCCAAGGGGACCCCCTTAGCCCACTCTTATATAACTTCAGCCTTGACCCACTTCTTCGTAACATGAATGCCCGCCTTACTGGGGTCCATGTGCAAGGACAAGCTCCAGTCAAAATGTTGGCGTTTGCTGATGACTGTGTGGTTGGGGTGTCTAACAATCATGATGCACGCGCGCTTGAAGCTTTTATCCAGGGTTACTCCAGGGTAAGTAATGCTGCACTCAAAGCTTCCAAAACCAAAATCATTCTCCTTGATCAGTATCAAGCCCACTAGGCCTCAGCGCCCAGTTTCCAAAACCCCATCTTCTAACGCTCGCGCTTGCTTACCCTGCCCCACCCAAACCGCCCCACTTGCGCTCCCCTTTGTGCCGCGCCCCACCATTGGGCCAGTCCGCCATTGGGGATGTGGTTGGAGGCAGGTGGGTATGCCTCAACGGTGCTGGAAAACCATATTCTGGACAACGTGACAAAACGCATCGCCTCCCTCAGAGCTCACCCTACTTCCCTTACCGGCAGGGATGTACTAGCCAACTCTATGCTCCTCTCCAAAGTTTGGTTTGGGGCCCACGCCATCGCTTTCTCCCTAAAATTCTTCAAGTCGCTGTATGCCCTTCTGCAAGGGTGGCTTTGGTCAGGCTGCACACCGCTAGAGCGACTAGAGGTCATGTTTGGCCCTCTCCATAGTGGAGACATGGGCCTGCTCAACTTTGAGGCCCATGCTGCAAAGATCCTGGGAACCTGGATCGCTGCTGTTACCATCCCTTCAATTACAGCCCAACACTGGTCCCGCGCGGCCTGCTCCAACTTCTACCGCGCCCTGGGCCTTACCAATCTGTCACACCCACACTCTTGTTGAAATATCTGGCTTCCCATCCTTTGGCCACAAGTCCCCATGGGACTGCACTCCACTTCAAACGACTCCTCCTCTTCATGTGGAGCGCTAAGTGGAGAATTCGTATTTGTAGGCACACAGCCCAGAGGGGGCACCCCTCTCCTCAGTTCACACAGGAGGTCTAGGGTATACCCATTATGGACGGCTTGATACCCGCGAGTCCCCATATCTTGTCCAGGGTGAACTACCTGGACATGATGGACATCCCATATTTCCTTGATACCCAGAAAACAATTTGGAAGTACGCCCACCACCCTCTTCTTCAGCCTCATATCCAATCCCATGTGTGGCGTTGCTTGAGGTGGGTGTACCATACTGCCAAGCGCTCCAATGCTTTACACTAATCCTGTGTCATATGTGGCCAGTATGGAACGCTGTTTCACCGCCTGGAGAAGTGCCCTACATCTAAAGAGATTTGGCGTGAGGTGTAACGTCTGCTTAACCAGGATCAGGCACAGCCCTTCAGTTTGTCTAGGGATTTTTTTGCTTTATCAATGTTCTCCCATCTTCCACCCTCCCTCCATGCTTTGGTGGTTGCAATTGCCATGTGGACTATCCAAACGATTGTCTTGGATGCCATCTCAGGCTCCACCCCAACCCTCCAAGAAGCTGTCCACCGGTTCCAGTCAAGCTTAGTGGACCACTTTCAAGCGTGGATATTTGGATACCTCCCACCAAATCGCCATCAGTTGGTCTCCTCCTGGTTCCCGGATTGGTTCATCAACTCTAACCCCTTCCTCCACACGTGCTCAATTGTGGTTCCTGCCCCTATATACGTATCCCCCTCCCAGTAGTGGCGTTAACGCTAGCAACAGGAGACAGCATTAGCTTCTCTGGGGTGCCCTCCTATTAATGTTTCATTTTATCTGATGTTTTATCAGAAGTTTCCATCCCCTGGTTGGCCTTCCCTGCAATAAATTAGAAATTAGAAATTAACATTGTATGACAACGTCAAAATCTTTGATCATTGCAATCACCATCTGGTGGGCCACTTTATTGAGGGATTGGCAGTCCCATTCAATGACCATTGGCCCTAAAGCGCAGATCGCTGCATACTTTGCTGGGGTAAGTGAAAGTATATCAGAAAAAGAGATGGAGTCTGCGTAGTGGGTTTGGGTAGAGATCAGCTTTATAAAACTAAAAGGGAAAATGATCTGACAATTTCCCCTTCCAAAGGCAGTTGCATTATATACTAAAAATGAGGAAAAGGGGTTCTGTGAGTGTGTTTTCTAGAAAGTGGCAGCTGACGTACTCATGGGTACTCAGCCTTGGCTTGGGGCGTCATCATCCAGATTATGCCAAGTTCACAAAAGCTCTGGAAATGTAATTGTCTGGTCTTTTAGGTAGGGACCCTCACTGATCCAAACTTGAGCAGACTACTTTGATTAAAGGGGCGGCAGAATTGTACTCTGACAGGGTTAATTTGGAAAAAACTTTTAGAGGATTTTTTAATTTATTTTTTGAAAATATTTTTGACTCAAATTAGCTTTCCCAGACCTGAAAATTCAGATTCCGTGTTCTGGACCAGTTTTCCTAACTCAAGAACCATTTCATGAGTTTTGAGGCCGATTTCTTACTTTTCAAGTAAGTGAGGGATTTTGGGATGGGGCCAGTGGAGGAGGAGGTGCTGTTGGTAAATTCTGGCCTGTATTACCTCCCTACAAACCTCTATATCTTTTTAACAAGGGAAGGAGCATCCAAAGGGGATACTGTGGAGGAATCTTTATAGGGCTAATGCGGTTACCCAATGTTCATCAACCACATTTCCCAAGTCCTCCAGTTGAGCCAAGGGCTCCACAGGGGCATTAGGTCCCTTCTTCTTATAAGGGACCTTTTCCTGGTCCAACCCAAGAGGATGGGTCTCTAGACTTACATTATATCTCCTTTTTGTACGGGAAACATTACTCCTCCTGGCACATGAACCAGGGAATAGTTCTTGTGCCTAGTAGGGAGTTTGATGGCCATAATGGCAGCGATCTTCTTGGGTGGATAGGGGCCTCAGGATGTGACTCATGAAACTCAGCCACTAACTCCTTGAAATTCTCACAGTCCTTTGCACTTATCCAACTATTTTTATAGGCTGGGTAACCTTTCCATGCAACCATGTACTTAACAGACCTCTTGGATTCCCTTGATACCAGTATAGCCTTCACTTCTGCCTCATGAGATTTCCTCATAAAAATAGGCTCAGGGGTAGAAGGAAGATTACCCTTGAAGGGGGATAGTTGAGAGATGTGGAAAACATTATGTTGTTTCCAATGGGCAGGAAGCTTGATGCAGTATGCGCCATTACCCATATCCTTTTCTACTTCAAAAGGGCCATAGCGCTTACTAGCCAACTTCCTAGAGGGAACTTTCATATTCAAGTGCTGAGATTCAAGCATATCAAGTGAGCCTACAGAGATGTCATGTTCTGGAAGTCGCTTACTATCTGCAAACTTCTTATAGTATCCAATGGGTTTTGATAAGTGCTCTTGGACAAGCTTTTGGGTATCTCAGATCTGGGTAATCCTGTCCTCTGCTGAGGGGACTTCTGAGGTTAAGTGTGCTCCAATCTGGAAGGATGGGTTGTAACTCAATATTGCTTCAAAGGGGGAAAATCCACTAGAAAAATTTTGGGCATTTTTGTAGGAAAATTGCGCAAGGGAAGGTCTGTGGCCCAAATGTCCTGGGTGTCTGAGGAGAAACAACGTAAATATTGTTCTAAAACTTGATTAATCTATCATTTTGCCCTCCAATTGTGGGTGATATGTGGTAGAATGGCAGGCTGTGATGCTAAGAAGCCCCAGCAAGGCATCTTAAAACCTGACTGTGAACTGTGGACAACGGTCACTTACAATTTCTGTTTGGAGTTCAAACATGGAGAAGACATGAGTGATGAAGGGTGCTGCAGTATCTTCAGCTGTTATAGTAGTATTGCATGGGATAACTAACGAAAATTTGGTGAACCTATCCACAACCACCATTATGGCACCAAACCCCTTGGACATGGGAAGTTTAACAATGAAGTCCACTGAGACAGACGTCCAGGGACCCTTAGCTTGTTGAAAAGGGTAGAGAAGGCCCTTTTTTCCTGTGTAGTCTGATTTGGAGCGAGCACAGGTAACACAGCTTAATACCCAAGTTGGGATATACTTGGAGAGCTCAGCCAATTGTAGGTTCTTTTGACTAGCTCAGCGCATTTCTCTAAACCAGGATGGCCTACTGCAGGTGGGGTGTGATGCTCTTTAAAAACCTGAATGCGTAGGGTGGGTGTTAGAATTCACACTGAATCTAATAAATTGAGTTAGGTCCTTTGAAGCTCACTTAAGGTGGTGGACAATCAAATTTTGCACTAAAATCCAATATATAAATAGTATAGGACATAACCTTTATTAGAGGTTCAGTGGTCAAATAAATTCCCAATTGTTGGAACTTAACCAGTTGGCGATGGTTCAGAGGTCCTGCGGGCTGAATATAATAATCGTTTATCTAACACTGAAATCCATATATAAATAAGTCAAGTGAACTTCAAAGAGTAGATAATACTTCAAGGAAAGTTACTTTATTATGAAAACATTTAGCACTATCTATAGTACTAAGGAAGTATGATAGATGGAGATAAATAAAATATCCATATTAATATAAGAATTAAAGATCGGATAGATCAGGATAATTAGGAATAATTCAAGTCTTGCATCAAGCTTGCTTAATCTCATTAGTGGATCACTTGGAGTTTAATTCAGATTTGTTAAATAATTGTTAGTTCATAAGTCCATTCAAATTGATGGGAATTGCTTGTTGCTTCATATAATAATCCTAGACCTTTTATAATAGAGGTCTAATGGTATAGTTAAGTTATTAAAGATTATTAGTATAAACTATTACTAAATAATTAACACCTAGTTGAGGCTAAACCCTTAATAGGGGAAATAACAACAGTGGGTGAGACCCAAATCCTATCCCAAAAGAAGTTTATCCCATCCTTTTAGTGGTACAGGGGCCGTTTGCGCTGCTTAGTCTCCAGGTCATTTATCAATTCAATCCCCTCTGGGCAGTATAGTTGACCTGCTAAAACGTGTTCACACATGGGTGTTTCAGGAGAGATATCAGCATATGCTACCATAAAAGGAGTGAGAGAGAGGATCATGGCGGAAGGTACCACTGTGGTGAGCTCAGATAGGTCCTCCTCTGAGCCTGGAGCTAAGTCAGGTTCATGACTCAACATATTAGGGTGCACATTTAGTCGCCCTTTTATGAACTCATACTTGAAGTGAAAGTTACAAAGATCCCTTTATGTGTGTGCTTGACAGTGAGCTAGCTTTTGGGCTTTACAATATAGATAGTAAGGACATATGGTCAGTGAATACTGTGATTTCATGCTTTGATTCCTAAAGAAGCTATCTCCAATGGGTCAGCGACCATGCTACCGCAGCCAACTCTTTATCATAGATTGCCCATGCTTGTTCTGTGGAGGTGTTTTCCTTGAGAAGTATGCCGCAGGGTGCTCAATACATTCATGCTCTTGCAACAGTACTGTTCCCACTGCAACTGCTGATGTATCACATGCCACAAAGAATGGCTTAGATGTGTCAGCTTGCCGCAGGACTGGCACAGACAGAATAAACTGTTTTGATTGACTCAAAGGCTTGTTGACACTCCTCTGTCCATTTAAAGGGGAAATTTTTCCCTTTCAATGGATGGAGGGGTGCAGCCATCTGGGTGATCACAGCAGAAAACTTCTTTATGAAAATCACTGTTCCCAGGAAGCTTTTTAGTTGTTTTTGAGTGATAGGGTTGGCCAAGATTAAATGGCCTCCAGCTTATAGGGGGGACAGCATACCCATCCTTAAGGACCAGGTTCCCTAAGAAAGTTACACCTATCGAAAGAATTTGCATTTGGAAGGCTTGACAAAGAGACCTGCCTTGAGAAGGGTTGCCATTACAGCCTCCAAATCCTTGGTGTGCTGTTCATGGGTTAAGGATAAATTAAGATATCATCGATGTAAGTGACAGCACAGGTAAATCTTAGGTCCCCCAGAATATCATCAATCAATCATTGGATGATTGCTGGGGAATTCTTCAGTCCAAATGGCATCACCTTAGAATGGGGTATCCCACGTCTTGTCCTAAAGGCTGTGAGCCACTCTTGGCCCTCCTTGACCCTCACCTGGTTAAAGGCTTTAACCAGGTCCAACGTTGAAAAGACTCGGGATTTAGCAATGGCCTAAGCTATGATTTGTTCTAAGGGGAGGGGGTATGGATCTGGAACTGTCCCATCGTTAACATGGCATAGTCCACGCATGGACGTAAGGTCCTATCCGCCTTCTGGGCAAAGACAACTTATGAGGCAATAAAGGTGGAATTCTTGATAATCCATTCTTTGTCTAGCATGTCATCTAGCCGTATGCCCAGCGCCTTGTCTTCTTCCTCCATGTGAGGGTACAACGGGAAGTTGATCTTATCAAAATGCACTGTTAGATGGAAGGCAATATCATATTTTGAATGGGGAGGAAGTCGAGTTGCAAGTCTAACGTCAAAGAAATTTTATATTGGGAAGAGTCAGGAAAGTTTTGGGGGAGGTCCAAAGAGGAGAAGCTCAGAGAAATTAATTGAGCTGAGTGAGGTCTCTGTTGTAAGAGTTTCAATTAATGATAATTACCCATTACATCTCTTATTGGCAAAGGGCAAAGAGTTAAGATCCAGATTGATGTTCACCTGTTGGTGATGCCATCACCCTACCCCTCATGATAACAGGGTATAGTAAATCAAGTACAGCTGAAAAGTGGTCAAGAAGGCAAATTTGTAGATGAAGAACTGCACTGGATGTTGGACAATGTGGCAGGTCATTAGTGCAGATGAAGCGCCTAATACAGAAGGAGCTAGCACCGTGTCCAGGTCTAGGGAGTGTGCCACTATCAGGTCCATGAAGTTGCCCATTGCTCCAGTATAAAGGAATGCTTGAACTGTGACCTTTCATACTCATACTCTGAAGGTGATAGATGACAGAAAATTAAGCTTGGTCCTCTTTATTGGTCATGTAAAGAGAGAGGGCAACGGAAAGTGAAGTTGGCACCATAATGAGAAGTGGCTTCTTAATAACCAATGAGCTACTCTGATTATCCTCATGGGATCCCTCTGTGAGGTTCTCCTGGTCCCCAGGCAGGATAGGATTGAAAGGATCAAACAATATTCCTTTATTCCTCACTGTTGCTGGAGAGGAACTTTAATGGCTCTGTATGGTGGGTGGGGCTAAAACGGTAGGAGAAGGACTAGGCTCAATAGTATGAGAATCAGTTTTATGATCAGGTGCTACTTGGGCTTCCACTTCGGCCATTTGGATGGGTGTTAGAGTAGGATTACTTGGGTCCAATGTCACAGTCAACTCCTCATCTGCAGAGAAGGGGAAGGGACTTTCCACTAATGGTTTGTTACCCTTAAAAGTAACCTGCGGGTAGAAAGATGCCACTGCAACCCCAGGGGAGCGCTTCCCAGGACCCTTAGTTTCTGAAGAGATAGGAGAAGGTGTTTTGGACTAGAATGAATTAGCTGGGAGAGGATTTGCAGTTGGAGGAGATGAAATTACTGCCACTAATGGTATACTTGTATGGTTGGGTTTTGCCTCACTGTATATGATAAAGAAAAAATCAGCCTCCATGGACACTGTAAATGGACTCCATGCAGCATTTCTGGCTGCAGAGTTTTCCAAGGCTGCTCTAAAAGCTGCCACTGCAATATCTGTAGTGATCCCAGCTGGAGGTACTAATGCTGTGAAGGCCTCTACCAGTGAAGGCAAGTCTGGGATCTTCTGGTAGAGGGTGAAGAGACGGTAGAGGCGGGATGCTCTAGATTCAAGTGCTTGTACTGCATCCAATACTAGACTCAATAAGGGAGAGTGATTACCCATTTTTTTGCAGCCCATAATACTCCTCTGAACCAGTAGCGTGCCTCTCCATCAAGAGCATCTAAGAGAGCCACACTACTATATGCATCAGTGGGAGTAGGAGTTTGAAAACCCTTAACTGCAAAGCGTACATGAAGCTCTGCCAGAGCATCTAGCACATGTTCTGCTATTTCAGGAGAAGGGACTTGGGGAATCCATTTTGTCACTACACCTGCTGAAGGTGAGGCCTTAAACTCTGGTGCTGGATGGACGCTATCCTGGGTCAATAGAAGCTGTTTGTATGCCCTGAAGAAGGAGATGAGTGATCAGAAAGAGAAAACTAAGTGTCATAGGGAATGCAAATTCATTAATCAAGTAAGAAACTGCTTCGCCTGAACCCATAAGGAGGGCGGAAAGTGCTGAAGTTATTGGTCAGTTTATTATGTTATGGATTCTACTAATTAAAGTAAAACTAGGCTTCCAATATGGGTGTGTAACAACCCAGTGAAAATCCCAGAATGCTAATGGCATAGCAGTTTGAGAAGTTGTAAGAGGGATTTCCTATGATTCTTGTGAGAAAAAGAGTTAAAGAATATACCAAAGGCCTATAGCAAGCCAAATGACTGCAATGGGGGCAACCATGGGCCTTGATGGGGAATCTCCCAAGGGTGGGAGAGGCAGGGAGGATAACCAATCCTCCTGGGTTTTCAGTTAGTGGCATTTGGGTTTTTTAAGCCTTCAGGTATTATTTCATCATTATACAAAATTCTGAAAATCAATTAAAATTTCTAAATCTTAGAAATGCTGATAAGGTTCTTGAATCAAATCAAATTGAATCTGTTCAACTGTTGGGAGGCCTTGGGCTTTGCCTTGCACCCATAGTGGGGTTTTGCGTTAGGTGAGGGGTCAGGGATGTTACCAGGTTAGTAGATCCATTTTATAAATTGTGTTGGGCCAGATTGGCCCTTGGCGAGATGGCCCAGATAGTCCAGTTCCTGGTTACTACCTTGCAGTTGTGAGGATGACCATTTTTTACCTCTGAATGGAGAATTACAATTAGTGGAGACAGCCTCATTCCACCCAAATCATGCCAAACCATCAGCAGATTGCTAGAGCGAATTAGTCTTAATTCTCCAACTATTTTGTGAAGTGGGAGGCAGACCTATAGCATGTCCGCCAGGAGCTGAAGGAGGAGCAAATTGATGTTAAGAGTTCAGTCAATCTTAAAAATCTTTAGAATTAGAAATTAACATTCTAAGCCAACATCAAAATCTTTGATCATTTCAATCACCATCTGTTGGGCCTCTTTATTGAGGGATTGGAAGTCCCATTAAATGACCATTAGCCCTAAAACGCAGATCGCTGCATACTTTTCTGGGTTAAGCGAAATTATATTGGAACAAAGAAATGGAGTCTGCGTAGTGGGTTTGGGTAGAGATCAGCTTTATAAAACTAAGAGGGAAAGTGTTTGACAATTTCCCCTTCCAAAGGCAGTTGCCTTATATACAAAAAATGAGGAAAAGGGGTTCTGTGAGTGTGTTTTTTAGAAAGTGGCAGCTGACGTACTCATGGGTACTCAGCCTTGGCTTGGGAAGTCATCATCCAGATTATGCAAAGTAAAA
>JAKSZP010008757.1:0-24006 GCA_022478985.1 Massospora cicadina | reverse complement strand
GAAACCCACTGTCCATGAGGTTCCAAGGATGCTTGAAAAACAATGCTCCTACCATCCCTATCCTTTTGGTCAAAGTACTGTGGGGTGCTAATTCAGAAAAACAATTTTTTCAAATTTACATCTTCAGAAACATTCCTAAATGACTGAGTGCTCATTGTCACCTTCTCATGGGCCAATGTTGCACACACAATCATCAACATTTATGCCCCAAACGGTGCACAAGAGTGTCAGGAATTTTTCTCGTCGGTCAAATCCCTCCCGCTACCCCCCGATTCTTTCCTAATTGGTGACATGAACTGTTGGCTAACCTCACCAACGGACTGGTGGCTGCCCTCACCCCACGCCCCACAGGGTCACATAGAACTACGCGTTCTAAAAGCCACCCTTGGGTTAATGGATGCGCTGCCACAACATGCCCTACTGCTTGAAAACATGACACGTCCCCACATCCACAATGGCCAATTAAGGTCCATGACCTGCATTGACCTTATTCTAGCGCCGGCGAAATTCCAACCCCACATCTCCCACTTTAAAACAACGAAAATGGAATTCTCCAACCACCGACTAGTCTCGATTCCATACCACTTACCCGTCACAGTTGCAAAGGCCCCACATTGGTGCAAAATCCGCCCCCCAGAGCTTGCGTCGCCAGGATTTTCCATGTGGGTGGAAGAGGCAACTTTGGCAAAAGAGTTTGTTACACCGTTTTGTGTGGACCCCATTTCCACATGGGCAACTTTCAAAGATGACACCATCCGCCACTATTGCCATCTCTCATCCAGACGCTCACGAGCCACATCGGCAGTTATATTGCGTGCGCTGGTGGAATTGGCCCACTTGGAGTCCAACATTCCAGCCTCAGGATATAGCCCTGCATGGGGCCAGAAGTGGGCGGAGGCAGCAGCCCACCTCAACGCACTTGAAAGGCAACACAAACATTGGGTTTGTGTCCAATACAGGGCCACACGCATCACTAAAGGTGACAAGTGCACCGCATACTTCTTCAAAAATTTTTTTGCACCACGCCAGAGTGTGGCCTGTACACAGGTACGAAGATTGGATAATTCTATTGTGGACACACTGGCCGAAGTGGCAATCGAAATGCAAAGATATTACTCCGAGTTATACCAAGCTGAACCAATTCAGCCGGCCGAAATGGCAGAATTTCTCGACAGAGCTCATATCCGCACCATTTTCCAATACCCAGAAATAATGAATTTAATTACTCCAAACAAATTATGGACTACCATTCATGGTACGCCAAACCAAAAATGCCCAGGCCCAGATGGCATTCCATATGAGTTCTACAAAAAATATTTTAAATATATATCCCCATTGCTGCTAGCCTCACTCAACCAAAGCCTGTTGGAAATGCGCCTCCTACCAGGAGGACATGAGGCTTTTACAGTCACACTCTTCAAGAAAGGGATAGGCTAGACTTAGCCAACTGGCACCCCATTTCTCTAACAAACACAGACACCAAAATTTTAACAAAAATCATGGCTAACCGTTTAGGGACTGTAGCATCTGCCACCATCTCTCCAGAACAATTTGGTTTCATCCCCAGAAGGTCAATTTGGGATAACGTGCACTCTGTGGCTAATGTGTGTCAGTCCACAGCATCTGGGGCACTTGTATTCTTGGACCAACAAAAGGCCTATGATAGAGTAAACTGGGAATACCTTAGGGCCTGCCTCCAACAATTCCGCCTCCCTCCCCGCTTCATTAACTGGGTGATGCTGCTCACGGAATCTGCAACAATGGCTGTGCGCGGCCCAGGTTTCCTAATGGAAGTAGTCCATCCTCAAAGGGGCCTGCGACAAGGGGACCCCCTGAGCCCGCTCTTATACAACTTCAGCCTTGACCCACTACTGCGAAATGTGAATGCCCAACTCACTGGGGTCCATGTGCCAGGCCAAACCCCAGTCAAGATGATGGCATTTGCAGATGATTGCGTGGTGGGGGTGTCTAATAACAAAGATGCACGCGCGCTTGAAGCCCTCATCCAGGAATATTCCTGGGTAAGCAACGCGGCACTGAACGCCTCCAAAACTGAAATCATCCTCCTTGGTCAGTTTCAGAACTGCTGGACCCCAGCAAGTATTCCCAACCCAGCCTAGCTGCTCGCTCAAGTCCACGCCTTACTAACTCAAAACACACCGCTCCACTGGTGCTCCCCTTTGTGCCGCAACCTACCATAGGACCAGTACGCCATCTGGGCGTGTGGTTGGAGGCAGGAGGATACGCGTCAGCAGTAATGGAGGGCCATATACTGGACAACGTGACGAAGCGAATCGCCTCTCTCAGAGCCCACCCTACTACCCTCACTGGCAGGGTTGTTCTTGCCAACTCTATGCTCCTATCCAAAGTCTGGTTTGGAGCCCACGCCACCCCCTTCTCCCCAAGCTTCTTCAAATCCCTGTATGCTTTGCTACAAGGTTGGCTTTGGTCAGGCCGCCCTCCACCAGTGCGGCTAGAGGTCATGTTTGGCCCTCATCATCATGGTGGCATGGGCCTACTTGACTTCAAAGCCCATGCCGCCAAGATCCTAGGCACCTGGATTGCGGCTGTCACTGCTCCTACACTCCCATCCCAACACTGGTCCCGCGCAGCTCGCTCCAACTTCTCCCAAGCCTTGGGCCTCAACAATACATCAAACCCCCACTCCCTGATGAAATACCTCGCATCACACACATCAGCCACAGGCCCTCACGGGACCAAAACCCACTACAAACAAATCCTACTCTCCATGCAAAGCGCAGAGTGGAGAATTTGTATTAGTGGACATACAACCCGAAGAGGCCGCCCCTCTCCTCAGTTCACACAAGAGGTACAGGGGCTACCCATCCATGATGGCGTGATCCCCATTCGACCCCAAGTCCTATCCAGGGTGGACTACCTGGACATGATGGACACCCCTTATTCCACTGAGACCCAAAAGAATATCTGGAAATATGCACACCATCCTCTGTTGCAGCCTCAAGTCCGCTCCCATGTGTGGCGCTGCCTGAGGCGGGTGTATCGTACAGACTGAGCGCTCTAATGCTTTACACTCATCCTGTGTCGTGTGTGGCCAGTATGGAACGCTGTTTCACCGTTTGGAGAAGTGCCCCACCTCTAAAGTAATATGGCGCGAAGTCCAACGTCTGCTAGGCCAGGATCAAACACATCCCTTCAGTCTGTCAAGAGATATGTTTGCTTCATCAATGGCCTCCCCCCTCCCACCCTCCCTTCATGCTCTGGTGGTTGCAATCGCCATGTGGACTATCCACACGATTGTCTTGGATGCCATCGCCGGATCCATCCCCACCCTCCCTGAAGCTGTCCACAGATTCCGGTCTCATTTGGTGGATCACTTTCAAGCGTGGATGTTTGGATATTTCCCACCACGCCGCCGGCAGCTGGTCTCCTCCTGGTTCCCAGTCTGGTTCATCAAATCAGACCCCTTCTTCCACACGTGCTCAATAGTGGCTACGCCCCCTACACACGTTCCCTCCCCCTTCCCATAAGTGGCGTTCCCGCTGGCAACAAGAGATAGCATCGCTTCTCTGGGGTGCCTCACCTGGTACTAAGTTTTGTCTCGTCTGAGTCATATTTGGAAGTGTCCGTCCCATGGTTGGCCTTCCCCGCAATAAATTTAAAAATTTAAAAATTTAAACATATGCCAAATTTACTGATTGCCATCTACAGTAATTCATTTTATTAGATTTGGTTGCTTTTATTAGTCAATCTATGGTACATTTATTGATTGCTATCTAAAATAATTCATTTTATCAAATTTAGATGAGTTTATTGGTCAAATTATGCAAAAATGATAGCCATCTATAAAGATTTAAGCTCATCCCACTAAGAGCTCATACTGATTGAATTTTGAATATAGCTCCCAGCCATAGGACATATATCAGAAGTGCTTAAAAGCTATTGCTTCACCAAAGCCAGAATAAAGTTTATCTGGATTTGTATTAGTCCCACAAGTATCCACTGCTTCCAAGCCCATTTTTTACTTACTAAATTAATGGGCAGATACTTGACCAATACTTACAAAAGTAAAATAGGACCTAAGTTGGAGCATCCTCTATTTTTGAACCAGATCATCATCCAAATTGGTTCAGTATTTTCAGAGTTATGTGCAAACAAACATAGAAAAAAAGAAAGAACATACATCCAGGTCAAAGTTGAGAACTTTCTCCTTTTTCAAGGCAGTTAAAAAAGCAAACGTTACCACTGGCTGACTCATCCCCCACCATTTTCCTACCCAATATCCTTGGACATCCACTTGCTGCTCCAGTATGGGCAGTGGCACTCCACCCCCTAGTATTTTCCACCATGAAGGGAAATGCAGTAAGGCTGTTCAATTAGTCCACTCAACTTTTCTGGCTACCTTATCCCACCTAAGGACTTAGCACTCCAACTTTTATTTATCTACTAATTTGCCCTCATACCCTACCTCACTCTACCTTTTTTTACCTTCATGTCAACTGTCAGGACCTAGAGGTTATGCACACTTGTCTCCTTTAAATTATAGGTTAGGAAACCTGAAGTTTCTGGATGCTGGATCATATGTATTTACTTTCTTTATCTAGAAAGACTTTTCTCAGGTTAATATCCTATGAATCATAGGTCTAACTATTATCTTTCCCTAAATAAATAGTATATCCAATTTAACTTAAATGGCAAAAAGAGAGTAAAATTTACTGCTTAGAGTCATTGTTATATGGGAGGCTTTCTTGTCAAGCTCCATGCTTACCAAGCTAAGATCTCTTCTCATTACTAATTGGGGATTTGGTGGCAAGTCATTCATTTCAGTCAAATAGGATTTGCTCTCCACATGGATCAGGTTTGAACCCCAACATTAGGGGGTTTTGGGCAATTAGCATTTGACTTCAATAGTTAAGAATAGTCCCTGATAACAAGAGAGCTTTAAACTTATTAGAGATTATCCCCAATAATGGTTTCAGTTATTTTAACATTTAAAGTTAGATAACTGTCATCTGAATCATCCAAATCTCCAATTTGGGTAGAAATTCTGGCAACGCCCCCCTCTAGATCTTAGCATAGGGTGGAAAATGGAAAGAGAAAGTAACTATGTACATGATTTACTATGGTACCTTGAATGATCCTACAATTGAGTGTTTGTTGCACCGCTTATAAATAACTTTGTAGGGCTCCAACCAGTTAGTGCCCAATTTAGTATCATGACCTTCTGGATGATGGTGGCAGAAAAGGACTAGATTGCCTGGTTGGAAGATGTGGAGAGGTTTATATTTGTCATTAGACTGATTTGCTTCTCTACTGGTTAAAAAAGGTAAACAAGGTGGTGCAACCTTAGGACAAATATACCACGCTGAGTTTTTTAGCCATGCTAGTTTCAAACCTGTTCCAATAAAAACCTGACCCAGAGTGGAGTAGGAACCACCCCGTTATGCTACCACTCCTTCTATCTTTTTATCCAAAAAAGATTCATCAGTAACAGAAACCACCCTATGACAACCACCCAAATCTTTCTTTTTTAACTCCATATCATTAATTAGATAATGATAATAGGGGTTGGAGGAAATCATGTCATCCTAGCCAGCTGGGGGTTCAAACCTTTGTTGAACAAAACCTGCACTGGAGTGAAAGCAGGAATTACCCTGCCAGGCTAACCACTCTGGCTATTCTACCACTCCTCATTGCTTTTCTACTAGTATTAGCAGATAATTTATTGGAAGCTTAAGCCTGGAGTCAGATTATTTCATTGGCAATGCTTCACATAGCAACTTCAGGGGCTTCAGAAGAAATCTTGATCCAACATGGCCTGCACTTTAGATGGCAACTGGGGATTTCTTCCATATAAGGCTTGTAAGGGTGACATCTTAATTATTCAATGATAGCTTATTATGTAGGCCAGAATTGTACTTTGCTAATATTGGGGCCAGTTGTTGGATTTTAGGCTTTTAATATGCTTGCTGGTGCATTTTGCACCTAAATTTAAACAATATTTATGCAAGAGAAGTAATATTCTTTACTGACAGAATAATTGATTTAGGGGAGATTGCAACCCACTTATAAATAAAATTAATAACTTTGAAATTAAATAGAAGATTGATTTTTTATAAGTTTTTTTTATTAAATTGCAGTGAGGTGATCAGAAAGTGACCCTATAAAAATCTCACTGCTTAGTATTTAGAGTAACTTGAGGCCCAGAGTGAGATGGGCATAAAATTTATTATTAGCTTTGAGCCTGATTAGAAAATATGGGTATTTAACCTATCAGAGCTCTAGAAACTCGCCTTGCTTTGTTAGAATGACCAATAAAGGGTCAGCAGCAGATAGGATAAATCCGTGAGGTAAGGATTTAATATATTGTCAGGATTTCACCAAATTTTCATATCTCCAAAAAATCCCCTTCCTCAATTCCCCTGACATCATCAGAAGGAGAAAGCAATCTATCACAATCTATCAAAGTTAATGATTAATTGGATCCTGATCAACTGATTGAAGATTCAATCACGCAGAGATTAATTTGCTCTGATAGATTACAAACTGTAAAAAAGCCTATAAATATTTCCTCTTTTCAGAGATAAAAATTAGGTCGAGTTTAATCTGTATTTTCTTATTTACTTCATTGCATTTTTGGAGAATCCGCCCAGTGTAACTTCGAGATACAACCTGCCCCATTGGAAGTGTAATTCAAAACTTCCAGACTGGTGCTCACTACAGGGGCTCTCTGAGTTATGCACCAGTGACCACGTCTATCACCATGGATTCTCAATTTCGCCTGACGAGGCTCAAGATCAAGAGCAAGGCAGTATTTTATGATGGGTCCCTTCAATTGGAGCCCAAATCCCAAGATTACCCTCCACATTGGAATTTTGGGCCAACTTGGAATTCTATAATCCTAACTTAAGTTTTGCCTCAAACTTTCAAATGACACCTGAGGCCTTGCAAAATATCATCAATCAATTACTTGAAGGGGCTTTAATTCCTGGAATACACTCTACCAAATCTTGATTGAATGCAGTACCTTCTATATTGTGATAAGTGCTGCAAGCCTCTCAAATGCCAGGGATTGGCTCCAAACAATATCTACAACAACTTGTAAATCCTACATTATACCACTTGCTACCTGTAGTTGGAATGCACCATCAAGGGATTCTCAATTTACTAGAAGGACTCCAATCCTTGAATAATTATATTTCTGAGTTTTTAAGTCAGCCTCCAAGTTTAGCCAAGATAATCATGATGCTATTATTAATAATTGAACTTCCCTCAACGAAGTAAAACAGCAGCTCATTCAGTTCAATCATGGGATATCAAATTTTATTGATGTACAGTTTCCAAAAAAGGTTCAAGAGATCTAGAAGGAATGGAGAGAGGGTGTTTCCCAACTCTCTGAGCGTAGTCAATCAATGGATGAAGAAATCAGAACCCATCTTTTTTAATTGGAACAATTGTACTCAGGAATTCAGTTCTGGGTCAATGAAGTAGATAAAACCTCTGGAAATATGGGTCCTCCTGGGGTAAAAGGACCTCGTGGGCCACCTGGAGGTTTAGGGCCTCGTGGACCTTCTGGAGCTGATGGGCCCCGTGGACCCCCAGGTGCAGATGGACCTTGTGGACCTCCAGGCGCTGATGATCATTCAGGATCTTATCAGCAAATTAACTCTCTCATGAACATGATGACCCACTTACATGAACAATTCTCTAAGTTGGCCAAAGAATGCAACCTAACCCCTGATGGGGTACCAATTGACCCCCTTTTGACTCTGAAGTCCTTGTCCAATGAATTGATCAATTTGGGAAAGTGGGCCAAGGACACTGATATCTTATTACATGCTTGTGAATCAAAAAGGGAATTGCTCCAAACAAAAATCAAGACTCTGGAACTCAAGTACAATGCACAACAAAAACAGATTTTTGAGCAATCTCACCGACTAGATGCGAAAGTAGGGCATGCAGACCTGAATTGATGGATTAACAAAATTTGAATGGAAGCTGTTGGTCCTTACCCTCAATTTTCTTCTCAAGCTTCATATTCTGCCTCTTATGTGTCTACTCAATCTGAACAACCTGGAGTGCATGTTTTGACTACCAATGCTCCCCTGAGTTTCAAGCCAGTATTCAAGGACAAATACTCCCCAGGGGAAGGCAGCATTATCGCCTTTCTATATCTGTATGAAAATGCATTAAGTGAGGCCATAGATCATCAAAAGATGAATTAATTGCCTAATTGCCTTACTCAATTGGCTCAAGATATTATGGTTCCCCACTTAATGACTTGCTCTACTTGGGCTCAAGTCAAAGAAGCATTGATCAAAGAATTTGGAAGTGAACAGACCTTATCTTCGCAAAAACAGGCCTTTATGGGTATACAGCCTCGCTGAAATGAATCTATTAAGGACTTTGCTCATAGGTTCTATCAGGAAGCTCAAACTCTTGTAGCCTGTGGTCAGTTAAACTTGGACAATGCAATAACCGCAGTTCTTTCAGCCTTTACTACTAGGACGCAAATTCAAGTTTATCTGATCAGTTTCAAAAAGAATTTCCAAAGTATTTTGGATATTAAGGAGGCCTTATTGGAGTTGCCCCCTCAATTCTCTGAAAAACCCCGAGTTTATGAGTCTCCTAGACCTAGTCAGCCCAAAGTCTTTGCCATGCCTGAGAACACTAGAGCGATCCAGTGTAATTACTGTTATTGCTATTTTCATACTGAAAATCGTTGTTTTAAAAAGGAAGCAGATGAAAAAAGAAAAGAGATAAGACCAATAAGATTCTTCACCTTGATAATGATGTGAGTGCACAGCAAGAGCAGCAAAGTTCAATCAAGTGTAATAAAGATGACCATTCTTCTTATTCCTTGCCCTCCTTATTGGCATTATCCTCTCAGTTTGGAAGCACCATTACCCAAATTAATTTTTGAGTAAATCAAATCAATGCCAAGGCCATCATAGATACTGGATCCCCAATATATGTTGTCTCCTCCAAATTGGTCAAATGGATCAAATTAACCCCCAATATTTCTCATTATGAAGAATATGGCACCGCTGGCCCTCAGAGTACTTGGTCTATTGGAGGTTTTTCATCCCTTCCTCTAAAAATTGGGAAATTAACCTTTACCATTCCAGCAATTGTGCTCAATAATTTGAGTTATGACCTGCTCTTGGGAACTCAATTTCTACGAGAATTTGATGGAATTATCAACTACCCTGACTCGTCGTTGTCTCTCTTGGGGTATCAATTTCTCTTACTTTTATCTGATCATGCTTCCACTTGACATCGCTTATGTCTGCTAGAAGGAACTAAAAGGTCTTATTCACTTCAGTATCAGGTTGAAGATCCTCATGTAAAATTACCTCCTACCATGGCTGATATTGAAGAGGGAATGCCTATTTTTTCTCCTGAGAAATTAGTTATTCCACCAAAATCACAAGTGATCATTAATATTTCTTTGCACTTTTCAATTCCCAAGGGGCATTTGCTACAAGCCCAGGGCACTATCAATCCTTCTGCCAAAGAACTCTTGCCTTGTCCTGGAATATTGGATTATGCTTATTCAGGCTCTTTATCTGTCTTACTAGCGAACCTTACTGATGTGCCAAGACTGGTAGATCGAAAGTGCCCAATTGCTTATGTCAAGCTGTTACCCTTATCTCGTATCTATGATGTTAAACCCTTTAGGAGTTTACAAGACTTTGTATTGGAGAGTGATCAGGAAATCCTTACTGTGGGACCTGCTATCAGGAAACATCTCTCTAAGGAACAGGAGAAACAAGTGCTTCAATCATTGGATGAATATTCTGACATTTTTGCTAGGCATACTTATGATTTTTGGAAGATGAAAGGGGTAGTGCACACTGTTGAAACTGGTGATCACCTTCCTATCTGTGCGAAGCCCTATCATAAATCCAAAGTAGAAGGAGCCCAGGTTACTAAGGAGTTGAATCAATTGCTGGAGGCTGGATTATTAAAACCCTCCAATAGTCCCTGGGCATCCCCATTATTGTTGGTTAAGAAGAAAGATGGTTCTCATTGAGTCATGATGAATTATCATCGATTGAATGCTATTACCTGATGGGACTGTTATTTATTACCTAGGATTGATGATTCTCTTAGATTGTTGGCTGAGTCCACCTATTTTTCAGCCATGTACTTAACCAGTGGATATTGGCAAATTGAACTGTCTCCAGAAGATCGTGCCAAGTGTGCCCTAATATTGAGTGAAGGGTTTTTTGAACCAACTCGCATGCCTCAAGGCCTAAGCAATGCCCCTGCAACTTTCCAAAGGGCCATGGACAGTATGCTCCGGGATTTAAAGCTTACTTGTGTTCTGGTATATCTTGATGACATTACCGTGTTTTCCAAAACCTTTACTGAGCATTTAAACCATTTAAAAGAAGTATTCAGCCAAATTTGGGGATCTTCCTTAAAACTCAAGCCCTCCAAGTGCTCATTATTTTAAAATGAAATGGACTTCTTAGGACATCAGGTTTCAGCTAAAGGGATTTGACCCCTTGTGGAAAAAGTTCAAGCCATCCAACAGATGACTCCTCCCTCTTCTTTATCAGGATATTCAAGTCTTTCTCAGTATGGTTGGGTATTATCAGCAATTTATTCCCAACTTTGCTGATATGGCTGAGCCCTTATCTTATCTATTGCAAAAAGGAGTGTCTTTCAAGTGGGGATCAGCTCAAGAACAGTCTTTCATTTCTCTGCGTACCTCCTTGAAGGCACCTGTTCTAATTCACCCCCAGTTTGATAAGCTTTCTTTCTACATATGGATGCAAGCAATGTCGCTATTGGGGCTATTTTATCTCAGTGTGATGTATAAAATAAGAATCATCCTGTTGCTTACTATAGTAAAACTTTGTCAAAGGCCAAACAAAATTATAGTGTTACAGAGCAGGATTGTTTGGCAGTAATTTTGGCCATCAAGCATTTTCAGCCCTTTTTATATGGTACCCATTTCACCGTTATTACTGACCATTCCTCCTTACGATGGCTGCAGAATATGAAGGATCCTGATGGGAGGTTGGCCTGTTGGGCTTTATGATTGCAAAATTATGTTTTTCCTATTTTTCATCGCTCAGGAGCTCAGCATCAAAATGTGGAGGGTTATCGTGATTACCTATTCTGACCTTGGAACCAGAAAAAGAAGAACGCTTGTATAATCTTATTGGATGACTGGAATTATGGGATCAAGAGAATGAAGAGGATTGAGCCTATCTAAAATCAATTACCAAGGATACTATGATTAAAGATGGAGCTTTGTATAAGAAAGTCAAGTCTAAGTGGTTGCCCTTCCTACATCCCAACTCCAGGTTTCACGCTGTAATGGAAGGTCTTGAACAAGTCGTCATAGCAGCTTAAAGAAACTCAAGAATGGTTGAAGACTCGATACTATTGGAACAACATGACCGAGTTCATTTGGGAGACTCTTGACTCATGTCTTACTTACAAATGTCATGGAACTACCAACCTTAGTTATTAACATCAAGTCATTTCTTAACTAAGGCGTTTGAAGTAGTCAGCATTGATGTTGTAGGGCCTTTTCCTTGAGAAGTGCAGGGTCATCAGTATATCATTATGGCTGTTGACCATTTGACCAAATGGGTGAGGCCATTTTAATTGCTACCCCTTCAGCTAAGACTACAGCCTTATTCCTATATCAGCATATTATTTCCCAACATGGATGACCAAAGGTCCTTATGTCAGATAATGGGACTAATTTCACCTTGCAACTTATACAGGAGTTATCAAAATTATTTAACACTACTCAGCTATTTGTTGTCCCATATAATCTATCCACAAATGGGGCCATTGAACGAGTTAATGGAACCTTGGTCTCAATTTTAAGGAAAATGGCCTCGACTGATCTGATTTGGTAGAATTTTTATTTACCTAGTGCCTTGTTTGTTTATTGGATAATCTATCACCACATTATCAAGAAGTCCCCATTTAAGTGTATATATGGGCGGGATCCTTCAGTCCCTTCTAGTGTTCAGACTATCCTTGAAGAAAGCATCCCAGAAAATTCTGATTTAGTTATGAGAAATTTGGCTGCAAAGATTATCTGCCTCCAGGCTCAAGCAATAAATTCAATTGAAACCACCACTCAAAGAGAGAGACTCTACAAAGCAATCAACATAAACCAGTCTTACCTTAATATCAGATTGGAGATTATGTTATGTATTATCATTCTCGCCAGTTGGATGGACTGAAAAGCTGGGAACTAATTGTCTGGTCCTTATAGAGTTATATTTTTAAAAAGGATTAGAATATTTGATTTTTCATACTGATACTGGTATTGTGGTAAATCGTATTCATCCTAGGTTTTTAAGAAGTCATCCTCCACCGCGATCAAATCTTGAGGGGGGAAGTGTCAGGATTTCACCAAATTCGCATATCTCCGAAAAATCCCCTTCCTCAATTCCCTTGACATCATTGGAAGGAGTGAGCAATCTATCACAATCTATCGCAATCTATTAAGGTTAATAATCAATCAGATCCCAATCAACTGATTGAAGATTCAATTGTGCAGAGATTAATTCACTCTGATAGATTATGAACCATAAAAAAGCCTATAATATCCTCTTTTTGAAAATAAAAATTAGGTCGAGTTTAACCTGTATTTTCTTATTTACTTCATTGCATTTTTGGAGAATCTGCCCAGTGTAACTTTGAGATACAACCTGCCTCATTGGGAGTGTAATTCAAAACTTCCAGTTATATTTTACTCAATAATTGGGTGGAAAAATATTAGCACCTGAAGAGACCCCCTCCAAGGTTATAAAAGGGGGTGGTCATGGCGTAGGTGGGTGAACTAAGTTAAAAAGGGGATGGGGAGGACCCTTGGAACACCTCCCCTGATTTCACTGCAGATTTAGTGTAAAATTACTACTAGCCCTACAGCTATTCAGCCAAGAAGTAGGGTCAATTGTATTACCTCAATTTGCAGGGTTCCACTGAGAATTGACCAGTGTTTTTTTTGCCCGTTTTATCCATATCAAAACCTGAATCACTCTTATTGCAATATAAGACTTGTAATTATCTGACACCAGTGAAGAGGGTCAGTTGTGGCCATTTTCTGAAGGGTGACAGTATGGGCACTATTCGCTCACTCTACCATTCCACTGGTTGCAGGATGATATGGAGTGGAAAATAACTGGGTGGATCCCATCAGTTCTGCTAAATCATTCACCAGTGATGATTGAGAGTTCTGACCATTATTTGAGAGAATTATGTTAGGGCACCATATGTTGGGTGGCAATCTGATTATATAAGGTGGTGGTGGTAGATTTTGTCAAAGCATATGGTAGCAATACAGCTTCAATCCACTTAGTTAAATGATCCACAGCTAGAAGGAGGAACTGATGTCCATTAGAGGCTCAAGGGATAGGTCCTGCAACATCCTGCTCATAGTATGGAAGGGTTCATATGGTGGTTTAGAATTCTGAGGATCTCTCACTTGATTTATTTTTTTTAGTACTAGATGGCACTTAATTTATTCATTCCTTCACGCTTTATCAGGCTGAAGTTTGGCTGAATGATCCCCTATTTTGCCGGTGGCTTACAGTTTTTGGATCATTTGGAAACTCACTAGGTATACTCAAATGGCTCCAACTTTTCTAGCCAATTTTGGGTTTGATTTTCGCTCTATAATTGGGAACCTCAACCATGGCAGGCAAAGTTGGAAGCTGTGGATCCTGAGATCCCAGATTACTGACACTCTCCAAAGGTGACTTAAAATTAGAACTGTAAAGAGAATTAAATAAAATAAATCTTTTTTAGACTAATTTATTTGATAATTATTCTTTAGGCCAGGCGCCAGTATTTATACCTCTATGGCATCTCCTGGCCACATTCAAGCACACAATCTCACAGATTATTTTCCACATCAGTTTGGTTCTTGAACTGATACAACTTAGACTTATTGCTAGGTTTATTGGTGGCAACATACTCTCATATTTGGGAGGATTTCATGGATGAAAATCTTAACAATGAGTGTGCAAAATGGTCCTAGGCTCATCTCAAAATTAGTTTTGTCATACTGCTGATAAAACATGAGTTCTAGGAAATTTTGTGGTCAATTTAAGAAAATGACATACCCTTAATCAGGCCGTCAGCAGGCCTCTCTCATAGCACTAGGTAACCCCATTTGGGCGGTCTATGTGCAAGTGCTATCATGCTGGTTACAAATATTGACATATAAAAGTATTTTTGATAGTCAATCATGTTTTTGTCAAATAGCTGATGAAAATGACTCCCTTGTTGGGATGTCAACTGTCTCTCAATAGCACTAGGTACTCCCATTTGAGCGGTCTATGTGCAAGTGATATCATGCTGGTTACACATATCAACATATATAAATTATTTTTGATAGTCAATCATGTTTTTGTCCCACAGCTGAAGAATATAACTCCCTAATTTGGATGTCAACTGTCTCTCAATACCACTAGGTACTCCCATTTGGGAGGTTCATGTTTAAGTGCTATCATGCCATTTATAAGCTTCAACATATGAAATTTGCCCTAAGGTGGAAAAAGGATTACATCCTTTTCATCTATTCACTCATGTGATTTGTAGACGTTATCTTTGGGTTGATTCCAAATGATTTCTCATGTTAATTTCTGAACATTAGACCCAATTAGTTGGGACTAGTTGCTGAGGGTTTAGTGCAACAATAATAAGCCCAACTGTGCAAGTGTATTTGGCCTGAGCTTCCTATAGAATAATAGAATTGATTTGTCATTGAGTTAATTGGCTCAAGCCAAGTGGTTGCAAAGAAGGTGAACCTAAATGTGCAATCATATTTGGACCAAGCTTTTGTATTTAGATTGATGTTGTGATACTTGGCCTGAGCCATGTTATTGCAGAAAAGATCAACCTAAATGTGCAGGTTATTTGGCACAAGCTTTTTATAATAAAATCAAATCCACATTGCAATAATCATCCTGAGTCATGTTACTACAATATGCTTTAATTAGAGTATTAGCTTAATCATTAGGAGTATGTTCAGCCTGATTTGTTGGTTGTTGAATGGTTTATTTTGAGTCAACCGCCATAATCTAACAAGTGGAACCAATTGATGTTGAGATCAGGGATTAGGGCCAGCTTGAATTTTATATACCAGGCAGGACTCTAATACATCTTGGAATGAAACAAGCATTCCTTCCTAGTAGCATTGAGGCTTGTTTCTGGTAAGTTTTTCAAATTCTCTTGGCCAACCTGCCAATGTCCCTCCAATATGATGTCAGTTTGAGCTGAAGATCATATGTAGGACAACCACTTTTGGTACATGAGTTTATACAGTTGACTGTGTTTTTGACTTGAAGATTCGCCATTTTTTCTAATTCCTTTTGTTGGACAATTACAAGTCTGATATTGGAATAAGAGGGATTCAGGTTTTAATATGAATAACATCAGCCAAAAAATCCTGGTCAATTCTCATGGGACCTCATGAACTGGGTAATAGTATTGCCCCCAATCCTCAGCTGAATTGCTCTATGGCTAGTAACAGGGCTATGCCAGACCTGCAGCAAAATTAAGGGAGTTGTTATGAAGGTCCTCTCCATCCCCTCTCTAACTTAGTCTAAACACCTAAACTGCAACCACCCCCTTTTATAGCCTTGGAGGGTTACACCAGATGCAAATATCTTTGTCCAAAGATTGGGTAAAATATATTGAATCCTTACCTCATGGATTTATCCTACCTGCTATTAACCTTCCATTTGTTGTTCCATCAAATTGAGGCGAGTCTTAATAGCCCTGATAGGCCAAAACCTATTATTCCCTAATATGGATATTTTTAGCCCAATCAAGATCTCATGCCCAAACTTACTTCAAGCCTTGATAAATTTAGATACTAAGCATCGATATCTTAAGAAGGTTCACTCCTTTGTAATTTATTTGAGGTAAGCTGACCAGGGGATGGACATTACCAAAACTAAAACTAAAACTAAAAAAACTAAAGTAACTAATTGGTTCAGATAAAACGCCCAATTGAGAGGATTAAGTGAAACACTTCAAACAAAAACAACCAACCAGGAGGGCAGTGGAAACTGCTTATCCCTCCATGGTGGAAGGGGAGGGGGTATTGGGGGGCTCATCTTTGGCAGAAGCTTCTTCCTCCCATAGTAGAGTATGTGTCAAGCCAGACAGTAAGAGCGTTGGGGCATCTGCGGCATGTGGTTCAATATCACTAATAATTGGTATTTCATGGAAATTGCCAGCTAGGAAAATGGCATTGATATATTCAGCTAAAGCTTTTCAGCTTTAATGCAGGCGTCTGGAAGTTTAATGAATGTGGCAATGTTGGTTCAGGTAATTTTAGCTTTTGGGTTCCATGCTATAGTTACCACATTCTGGATATCATCATTTGCATTTTTGTGTAACTGTTTCAATTTGATTTTACTCTTTTGAGTAAGACTTTTAAGGTAACAGGAGGTGAAATTCCTCCTGTGAGCATTTCCACTGATTTGGCGAAAGCTTTACAAAGGGGATGACAAACTGGTGTTGCAACTGCTTCAACTACAAGCTGGTGATCGCTGCAAAACGATTTGGCATTTGGCTGTGGGGTATATAGTTGAGGGGGTATTTGGCATCCCATTCTGCATTAATGAACCGCTCAATTTGTATAGATGGTTCTTCAATGAGCTTGCCTGATTCATTAATTTCAGCCAATAACTTCCATGGGTTTTGGTTGAATTGAACCAGGGATCTTTGGCGTACAAAGGGAGGATACCCCAGTGGTAGAGTATGGATCCTCTACTGCTGCCTCCTGAGTTCAATCCCGGTAAAGGACTTTGGGTAGGGGGCGATTTTGACTGTGTTGGTTTTGCGCACCAATGCCCTGAACTGAGATACCAAATAGCAAAGGCGGTCCATGGAGTTCCTGGCCTATCATACGCCGTGCATGGAGGTTTTCCGGGTTTTATCCTCCTTTCCCATTTTCTTCACTTCCCTAATTGGTGCGGTATTGTCCCAGGTCATCCCACCTCAAATAAAATTTAAATTTAAATCTTTGGCGTACAGTTGAGGTTTGGTTGATTTGTTAGAGGAAGCATGGTATTGAACTGGGATCCAATCTGATGCTTGATTGGAGGAATCATGTGTGGCATTGGGGCAAGGAGAGGCTGATTGGTGGCTGCAGGTGCAGCTGCAGCTTCCAGTTTTGGGGGAGGGGGAGGTAGGATTGTGCCCCATGCTGGAACTTGTATGGGGTGGGCGGCATATTGGAGGTCAGTGGATGAGCCATCCAATCCATTGGAAGTGATTAAGGAGGGGAATTTGCGTTTCAAGTGTTCCAACTTGAAAAATGATGGACAGATCATTTTCCTGCCCTCGAAGTGGGCCCAAAATGGATGTTCAGGTGCTGAAGGAATAATGGCACAAGGGGGAATTGAAATGGCAATTTTACTAAATTCAGGCTGATCGTGGCATACACCTGAGACCCAGCAAGTCATGTGGCCCCATTTGGGACCACAAATTGTGATATGAGGCTGGAGCCATAGGCTGCCAAACTGTCCATCAGCTCCTGGTGGAGCACTTCAGGGGGGAGGTGAGTGGAAAAACCAGCAAACTGAACCACCAAAATTGGTATCCTCTGGGAGCCAGGTCTGAGTTGTGGGAAGAGGGGTGCCCTGGAGTACCAGGGGTACAGTTGCTGCAGTGGCAGCATTGGCTTCACAGGTGAAGCTGAGGTTGAAATACCCCTTGTAGGGACAGAAATCTATGAAACTGGCGGGTGTCATCACCGCCTGTGCCATTTTGATAATGGCTTGGTTGTGGTATGGGAAGAGTTTCCCATATTTGACCCTTAAACCATAGTGAATGTTGCTCTGGGGGAGCACCTGGGGGCAGCGAGGTACCGCTTGGGTATGAGGAAGGTGGGCGTCAAGATCCTTGGGAGGAATGAATCGTCCCATGGGTTTGGAATGAAAGGGTGAGCCAGTCCAAGCACATTTTTCTGCCGGATGGAAAAAAAAAAGGGGAGTTTCGCCGCTGCCCCACACTGGAACAGCCAGTGGAGAATCTGAAAACATTGGACAACACTACAACAGACGATTATGCTTTGCTTTACTAATTTGGTTAATTTTTCTTGAAAAGTTACGCCAAGCGGAAAGAGAGAAAAAGGGTTCACTTCTTGACCCATCAATTATTACTAATAAAAACCTCAGAAAAATCAATCCTTTATTTAAATTGGAATATTTTATTAATTAATAGTAGTCTATAACACCCAAATATACTTATCCCACAGTAGAGGAACATACTTCTCCTGCAATTATTTGTTGTAATTCAGGTGTGAAAAACCACCAGTGAGCTAACCAAAAGCTTGAATTCCAAAAAATGGTTCTCACTAAAGGGGTAGTACACCACAAAACAATTTTTAAAAAATGGTGGGTGTTGGGTTAATTGACCCTCAAAACCTCCCCAAAGCTTCCAAACTCTGACTAGATGCTTTAGCCCAGCAGCTAGCAAGCGCACTGTTTTGAATTAAAACGCTTGAACAGCACATTTTCCAAGCCTCCCATGAGGCTGCTCCAATTATCTCCAAACCCCCTTTCAGAGACAAATTTACCCCAGGTGAGGGTATCATTGATTTGTTCCTCTTTGTCTATGAGGCTTTTATGGAAGAGACAACTGATACCCAAAAACTAAGGCATATCCTCCCCTGCCTCAGCCGCTCCACCCAAGAGGTGATGATACCTTATATAGCCGCCATTAAACCTTGGCAGAGGTAAAAAACGCGCTCATTGAGGAATTTGGATCCATGCAGAGCTTATGAAGGAAAAACAGGCGCTTATGTGCCTAAGTCTACTTGAGGGAAAATCAGTAGCCTTTTTGTTGACCAGTTTTGCAGTTTGGCCCAGCCTCTCCTGCTTGCTAATATGCTACCTTTGGATGTTGTGATTACTGCCATTCTGGCTAGATTAGCCTCTTACTTTTCCTTAGCCCGATATATAGTCTCAGTGAAGCGTTCCCTACGTAGAGTTCATGATATAAAAGAGGCAATATTAGAGGTTGCTGATCTCCATGAAGCTACGCCTACCCAGGAAGTCATACTGACCCCTCCAGTGCTGACTACCCTTCCAAAGCCAGTTCCCATGGGGCGCCCCAAACTAAACTGTCCTCCTACATTAAAAGTTTGCTAGAGGGCACCAGGGGTGACAAGGTCGGGCTCTCTTTCTCAGCTGCACCCCAAGTCAGCCCTATGAAACCAGTTGAGTTCTCATCACACCCCAAACTCTATCTTAAGGGGTCCATCACCACAGCTCCACCCTCTCTTCCCTCAGAACTGTCCTCCAGAACAATCACGGCCTCACCTCTGGCCCTGTATTAAAAGAATACTTAACCTCAAGTGGCCCCAAAAGTTGGCGCCACTATGATGCTCTCTCTAAAAGCCAAAAGGGTATATGAGCGCCAAAAGGCCCACCCCTGTAAGGAAAACAAGCTGGTTCTCGGCCCCCTGTTAGAAACTCTTTGGGGTGCATTGACAATCCTTCTGATGACGAGTCTGAAGGGGTGGTGAAGACGCGGGCTATTATGCTCTAGGAGCCCCAATGGAAGTTCAGATACCAGATCAGTGAGGCCTGAAAGTATAGATATGCCATGATACCCTGATGAATCTATCTCCAACAGGTATTGAGGTGTTCAGAGGTGATTGATAACGCCAGTGATCTGACCTGCTTATTGGTACAGTGATCCAATCTACCAGTAGGGTCATACTTTCTTTTATATATCAAATATAAATACCATACAAGTGCTCAACGCCTTGCCTCCTCTCCATTTGAATGAGGTTCTCGCCCTCCCCCTACTTTTGGTAGCACCATAAGCAGGATAGAGGTTGTCATCAGTAAGTTGTGAGTTCTAGCCATCCTTGATATAGGTGCTACAGTGAACGTGGTCTCTATAAAGCTCATCAATAAAATTAAGTTGGCACTCAACCAGGACTATTCACAAGAGTTTAGAACTGTGGGGCCCAACAACACACGAGCTATTGGAGCCTACTCTTCACTACTCATACATATTAAGAAGATCCTCCTGTCTTCCCAACTGTGGCATTAGAAATAATTCATAAGACCTGCCCATTGCCACTTAATTCATGATTAAGTATGAAGGAATTATCAACATGAAACAGGGATTTCTCTCCCTTCTCAATTATGAAGTTCACCTAGTCTTTATAAATGATGAGCCTAAAAAAATATTACTAATGCTTAGTTGAGTACCCTTCCTCCGCCCTCTCTCTCCTTTATACAACGTCAGGTTAAAACACAAAAAGCTGCCTGACTTCGTGCATGCTTCAGAGGGCCTTCTATTGTATGCGTCAAAGGAGGTAATAGTCAGCGTGGGTTAACAAAAGGTGATAGACACCAAGTTACTATGAAAATCCCCCGCAACTGCCTACTGCACTTAACAAGCATTGATAGAATCAATACTTTGGAATATCAGGTGTTGCCAGGTATCCTAGACCCTGCCTACCAGTAACTCAGTAAAATTCTGTTGGGGAATCTTACTAACAAGGATATGGTCATAAAGAAGCATTAAGAGGTTGGAAAAGCCCTGCCAATTCCAATTGAGGAAATCCAACAAGACCATTATATTGAACAATGTTAGAGTTGGGACTACCTAATGTTCAAGTGATATGCGCTTTGCACCACGTTTAAATTTCTGAGGATCTAAACCACAAAGATCTCGAAAAAGTTCACTCTCTCCTGGAGTCCTGTGGTGACATCTTCTCCCAATCTGAAAGTAACCATGGACATATGAAAGGCTCGACTTGGGTTGGGACCATCTAGTACTAAAAAAGGCTTGACTCATACCATTGATGTTGGTGATGCTCGCCTATTTGATACAAGCCTTATCAGAAATCAAAGGTTGAAGAGCTCCAAATGAGGATGGAGCTGAAACATTTTCTGGATGCAGGGCTGCTGGTGCCTTCTCAAAGCTCTTGGTCATCACCATTATTTCTCATAAAAAAGAATGGTGGTCATTGGGTATTTATGGACTACTGAAAAATGAATAACCTCACTAAAAAGGATAGGTACCCTATCCCTCGAATTAATGACGCCCTATCCTAACTCTCTGGCTCTAACTTCTTTTTCTGCCATGGACTTGCCTAGCGGTTATTGGGAATTGGAACTTTCTCCCCAAGATTGGGAGAAATGCGTTCTTATTTTTTAAGGTTCTCATTCAACCTACACAACTACCACAAGGATTGTGCAACGCACCCGCCACTTTCCAGCGAGCAATGGATCATATATTAAAGGAACAAAAGTTAAGCTGCGTCATCGTCTATCTTGATGATATCACAGTGTTTTCCAAGACCTTTAATGAGCATCTTATTCACTTGAAAGAAGTGTTCCAATGGTTGCAGGCTTCAAACATTGTATTGAAGCCATCAAAATGTACGTTCTTCCATAGAAATATGGATTTCCTTGGACATGTCATATCTCAAGATGGGATTCAACCTTTATAAGATAAGGTCACAGATATATCCAAGCTTCTGGAACCAAAAACCCTCCGCAACATACATGTATTATTGGGCGTGATAGGGTATTACCATCAATTCATCCCCAAGTTCTCCCAGCTCATTGAGCCCCTCATCTGCCTCTTGGCTAAGAACACTCCATTCCATAGGAGTGTGGAACAAAAAGCTGCGTTTGAGACCTTGAAGAGCTTACTGAAACAAAGGAAGATCCTCTGCCACTATGACTATGGAAAGCCCTTTATGCTGTTTACAGATGCCTCTGATTACGCCACTGGAGCTATCTTGGCTCAGCTGAATGAGCATGGAGTCGTTTATCCTGTTTCCTACTACAGTAAGATGATCTCAAAAGCTGAACGCAACTACAGCGTCACTGAGAAGGAGTGCCTTGCTGTCCTGCTTGCTCTGAAGCACTACCGCCACTTCTTAAATGGGAATTCCTTCAAAGTGGTTACCAACCATGCATCCTTAAAGTGGCTGCAGAATATGAAGAACCCCACAAGACGGTTGGCTCGCTGGTCTTTGAAGCTCCAGCATTACAACATGGAAATTGATCATTGGGTGGGAACTAGCCATATGAACGTTGATGGGTTGATGCGGCTGCCTGAACTTCATTTAGATAGTAGGGAAGCTGAGAGGTTAATTGACCTCCTGAAGACTCCTGATGCATAGGGGATGAGGATGAACCTGCACAAAAGATGATAGTTTGGCACTAACGCAATACCAATGTAGAAAATGGGAAGCTATACAAAGGAAGTAGGGGTAAACAGGTTGACCTATATCCGGCCATAAGAGTGAGCACCTGTCATTTTATAGTCTCAATCTATTTTAAGGCATAGCGGGGTATGGAAGACTTATGAGTGTTTTAAGAGCGCTATTACTGAGAAGGCATCATGGAGGCCATAACTGAGATTCTAGAAGCTTTTCAGACTTGCAAAAAAACCAGTTTAAAATCTGGTAGAATACCAGCTCACTACGCCTCAACAACCCTTCCACAACATAAGTTTAGACGTGGTTGGGCCTCTACCCCAGACTATTGGGGAAATCAATATATTTTGGTAGGTATAGACCATTTTTACCAAATGGGTTGAAGTTGTGGCTCTTCCTGCTCAAAAGGCCAAGGCCACGGCCCATTTCCTCCATCAGAATATTTTTGCTCGACATGGTTGCTCCTAGATTCTTCTCTGTGATAATGGGAAAACTTTACCTTAAGAGTGGTGAAGATCCTTATAGAAATCCAGCTGATTTCTGCTCACTGGTGCTTCACACCACTGGATTCCACAACGGTTAATTTAATTTAAATATAAAACACTAATAAAATAAAAAGCTAGTTTTTTATGGTTTCTATTAGTGCAGCGCTGAAAAAGAAAAAAGAACCCTCTTGGTAACTAACCAGTCAGTATTTAAACTTTACTGAGGGTTAAAGTGAATTCATGGATAAGTTTGGAATGACTTGTTACAATCCAAATAAGGAAATATGTGATTTCATCCTATCAAAGCTCAGAAAACTCGCTTCACTTTGGCTGAATGATGGAAGGGGAGTTAATTTTTGGCAATATGTACCCGTGGGGTAATGATTTAATTAATTTCAGCTAATCCCTGTTAGCTAAGATTATTTCACCTTAAGAACCCCACCACGGCTATAAAAGGGGGTGGTCCCCACTTAGGTGTTGGAATGGAATTGATGTGGCAGGGGGAGAAACTGCTGAGGGACTCCCTGGGTTCCCTTGCATGGTTGGGTCAATTTGACTTCCCAACTTCGTGCTAATTGCCTATTTAGTATTCATAACAGTGTTACCTCCACTTTCAGGGCTCCACCAAAAATCAGCCAGGGTCTTTTGGATAATAAAATATTTATTACTATTTAAATCAAAATCATCATTATCATGGAATTGTAAATGTCTGACATTTCCCCTTTTTGGCCAATCTTGCCCCAAACCATTCTTATCCTGAAGCTGGGAGGGCAAATGTCTGACATCACCGCCATTAAGAAGGTTGGGGGGGAGAATAGGGTCATAGGAAGCGACCATGTACCTGATTAATGGTAATCCCTGTAGCCAAGGACTTTATATAGTACTCATTTCCCCTTCTATAGGTGATGGTGAAAGGGCCCTCCCAAATCAATCCAAGTTTACCGCTTCTAGGAGTGATATGGTTATGGTAGTATAATACCATCTCAAACACTTGGAATGTAGGTAGGAGGTTCAGAGCTCATTGGCAGCCTGCCCTTATTTAGTCACCATTTTTGGTAAATAGGTCATAGCCTCAGATTGGAGTTGGATGATGCGCTGAGCCAATTTTATCATGACTTTCTCAGGTTCCTCAACTCTAGAGATGAACAAATCTTTAGCTAAGAGGGCAGGTAATACTTGTTCCCACCCATACAGACATGGAATGGGTTACATTTTCAATATCTGGTGGTAACTACTATGGTAGGCCACAAAGGGCACTGGGTAAAAATTAATCCCAGTGAAGTGGATCATAAGAGGCCATTTTTCGTGGGATAGAGACCAAGGTTCCATTAGATCTCTCCACAGTCC